>JASXSY010002810.1:0-42055 GCA_034509805.1 Sipha maydis
GATAAGTTTAACTTATTATAAACCTAGTATAAAATTTTCAAGAGTTTTCGCTCAATCAATTAAATTTTATAGATGTTTAAAAACAAAAATTTAACAAAAATCGAAAATTTAAATTGTCTATAAATAAGTCAAAATATGTCAAAATACTTTGAAATCTTAACCATGTATAGAGAACGTCAATATAAAGATTTGGTGAAAATTTCAAGTTGTTGCGGTTTTTCATTTTTGAGTTAGAGCATTTTAAAAAAAACCGATATCTTTGTCAGTCTAGAATATTATACAGTATATTATATTTTACATGTAATTTTTTGTCAATATTCGCTGTTCAAACGCTTATAAAAAAAAATTGTGCCTATGGATTTTAATAATTTTTGAATAACTTTAAGAACTACTTCTGTGGAATCTTCTATTAAATTTTCAAGTATTTTGTACGAGCCAAATTTTTTTTATCACCGATTATAAAAAAAAAATGTAAAAAAATCGAATATTTTAAATGCCTATAAGTGGCTTAAAAATCAATATAATATTTTGAAAAAAATATGACATAAAGGAAATACCAATCTTAACAGCTGGTAGAAATTTCAAAAATCTGCGACTTATACTTTTTGAATTATAAAAAATATTTAAAATCGTTTGAGAATAAATCGCAATTTTATGCAATTTCGTAAATATTTAAATTTCAAACAGTCATAAAATTTTTTCCTCTAATTCCGGTAGAAATTTTTTTAAAGATTTTTGAAGAGTAGCTTATACATAACCTCGTGTTAAAATTTTGAACCTTAAGTATGAACAGAAAAAATTTTATGAATTTTTAACTACAAAAAAACTTGCAAATTATCGTGATTTTTACATATTTCGTATAAATTGTAACTTTGAGCACTTATAAAAAAAAATTGTGACTTACGATTTTCGATTTTTTTTTATCAGATAAGGAACAACTTATAAGAAACCTTGTATTAAATTTTCAATATTTTCTAGGCAGCCAAAAATATTTTATCGTTATTTAAAAAAAAAATACTTAAAAATATTGAAAATTTCAATTGTCTATAAATAGCTTAATAAAAGTCAAAATACTTTGAAAATTTAATGGTGTATAGAGAACGCTAATCTAAACATTTGGTGAAAATTTCAAGTATTTACATCGATTAGTTTTTGAGTTATAGCAAAATAAAAAATTTGATTATGTCAAAAACTGGTTTTGCGTAAAAACTCCCGTTTTTCCGAAATTTTTTTATGGTTTTTCTCGTCGCATTTAAAAAATATTGGAAATTTTTAACTTTTTACCTCCCAAAGTACCAAAAAGATTCACTTTCCTTTCAGAAAAGTTGCTACATAAGGCAATCGAAGCATTTTTACTGCCCCAAAACGTGTCGACAGACACAAAAAAAAAAAAAAAAACACACATCATTGTAAAATCAATACATTCTTCACTCCGTTCAGAATCTAAAAAACGGTCAAGAAATATAAAAACCACTGATGTAGCGATTATCCAGAATCGGATACTTTTCACATTCTATCGGTGTTTTGTAAATTAGTAATAGTACTAATCTTACTTAAGATTACCACATTGCCGTCGAAACCCTGGCGTGGCGTGTGACGGCCGACGGGCACGAGTGACTCGTCGCTGACACGCGTGCAATTTGCGCCTTTACGCTACGTGAATAGTAAGTGATCACCAAGTATAATAACCAAGTATAGTAAGTGCTACACGTCACAAACGTTCATTATGTACTTCTCACACGCGCGGGTGGATGTGAAAGATGAATAAGGGGAAAAGGATACGACGTTTGCCACATTTGAGCGCCCACCAATGCTTCGATGATAAAAAACATCGTTGATGATCAGTGGCGTGATAACAAAATCTCAGACCTAAGCTATAAAAACTACGCCACTCGCCCAGCCTTAAAATAATAACGCGCTCTCCTTGAAATGTATTTCTGTACACTGTATAATATATTGACCGACAGTTTTGTCATATAATTAATTTTAAATACTATTCGGTAGTTGTTACTTATAAATGTACTATAATAAAGCAGGAAGTTGTTGATACCTAGTTTTGGGTCTACGAACGGGAGTTCCCGCCATACATTTTCAGGGCTAGTGCAGTTGTACCACGCAAACACTTGTCACCACACGCCACTGTTGATGAACAATCGTCATCGATAAATACGTAGTGTTTCATTGTTAAATGAATTTTCCCACGCACTAGTGTTAAAATCATAACGTGATCAATTTTACTCTTTGCGGTTTTGCTTCATGCTCTTGAAATATATTTCAGTGGAGATAAAAAATTACAATTGTTTAAATTTTTTAATTTTATAATTTTTTTTTTTTAACAGCCATGGATTCAACGCAACTTATAGCAGTCTTGGTGATAAGTGCCGTTTTAATGAAAAAAAATGCTAAAAATCGTCCGGTATAGACCAAAGAGTGGTTGTTGAGAAAAGCTTTAAATAAATACGTCGATTGTGATCGAGAAACCCACACACTACGATTCGAAACGAAAACTGGCATAACCATTTTGTTTAAAATCAAACAGTGACAGATATTAAAACTATCGTGTCTTATCATCGCTTTTTGATCATCAATTTCAGTTTTGCTTGATGCATTTATTCATGACGATGTAAATCGATATTAGTATATGAGAGGAGGAGTAGGCTTAACGATATAATTTTATTGTATATATATATATATATATATATATATATATATATATATATATATATATATATATATATATATATCTTTTGCAATATTATCGGAGAAATATAAAAAAAAAAAATTCTTCACTATGACTTTTTGTATGTTCCATTTCTTCTTTCTATTTCTAGTTAAGCATAATAATTCCATGTTTGAAACATGATGGGTCGTTGAAACTTGCCCTTCGGTATGTTTTTCGAATGCTTTTTTATAAATTATATTATTTTTGAATGTTCTCGAACCCTAGAAACAAGTTTGAATGCAAAAAACTCTGTTCGATGTACACGATTGGCGTTGGAGGCAAGTAAATAGTATAGTATTGTACTGGTACAAGCTCTGGTATGTGCACATAATATCTCAATCAGTGGGGATTGACGGGGCTACGGTAAAAACCTGATAAGAGATCCGATCGATCGGGTCCATAGGTCTTGCTTGTCTGAAATGTATTGATCCGACCCGTTTGATGATAACCGCTGCTGCCAGTCGTCAATGTATGATAAAACGCGACGGATGAGAATAACACAGACACGCGCCGAGTAGAATAACATAGTGTCATCATCACCGCACTTAACCGCATCAACCTCGATCACAATAAATAAGTAAATAATAATAATAATATTTTAATCGACGAGTCGGATCAATAGTGGGTACATTTGCACGTGTTTCCTGTAACTTATTTCGCTCGACGGTCAGTTCGTTTCCGGTACGAAAAAAGCGTGTGCACACGGGTCGAACGTCCACCCGTCGTCCGGTAAACCACCGTTGCTGACATGTGATCTTCAAAAACGAAGAAAAGTAAGAAAAAAACCTGAGAAACAGATAAGCCACAGGTTGTTGTTTTCAAAGTCGTCTGAACGGGACGCGCAACACTCTAGGTACAACCACCGCTGAATCCCACGACGCCATGCACAATCGACTGGACATCATAGTCGCTGTCGCATCATGTGAGTATATATTCTACTAATGTTTCCGTGAAATAATTAGTTTAATTAAATTAGTTATTAGCATACTTTTCCGGTCTGTAACATGTGCGAAAAAAAGAGGCCACATCACTTCTGATCAGCCGTGTAAATGTTAAAGTACAAATAATGTTTCATCGAATAAATAAAAAACTTTACCATCTTCAAATTGTCAACAATCTAAAATCGACCTGTAATAGCACTTATATGTGTTCAGTTCTCGTATACTATCCCTACTAAAGTATACGAATTTGTGCCGAATCGCATCAAATTACGAGTATAGTGCGAATTACAAACACAACTAATTGGGGGATGTCTATGAACAATCAGTACAATACCTCTCAGACAGAGAAAAAACGCTAGTCTGTCAAAAGCATAATAAAAAGTATAGCCGAATAAAACCACGAGTACAAGATTGTTAAGACAGTCAAATATAGGTATCAAGACTTTTGAAGAGGATAAGAATCAATTTTTTTATAGTTATATAAATTTTCTACGAATAAGAATGACATGGTTTTTGTTTAGCACATTCTCTCGAGTGTTTTTCGTACGTGAGCGTGTCATAATACTCTTACTTTATCAGATTCGTTTCTGAAAAAGCTTTAGTCCAACAAGAAATATATTATGACGGAATAGTCGAAGCTCGATTTGGAATAATATTGGTATTCAATTATAGTTAAGGTGTAACTCGTATTGGAAAAATGAAATCCATATGTTTGATAAAAAATGTATAGCGGTGTATAAGAATTATGATTCAGTAGTTGCCTTGAAACGGATTGTAAATGATTGTATGGGAATAGTGCAGGCTATTTGGATTTTTTTAAAGACCGCGAATAGATATTCAATGAAAGAAGAGTTTTATTTTTTTATTCATTACACGTTATATAACGCGTCTAAAAACTTTAGAAACCCTCAGTTTACATATTTAGATATGCATAGATAACAAGCGCAACGGTTAATGAGATAGATTTAATTAAATGTAATCATTTTAAAACGTAGGAATACATGCATAATGATATTCACCGAGTTATCAGATTCGAGTATATATTTATCAAAATATCGATAAATATACTTATATTATTGTTATCTTCGATTATTTCCACGCATGACCCAAAACCAAAACCATCAGTACATTTTATTCACATAGGGTTTCCAAACTTTTAAAATGCCTTAACTCCAAGTGCAACGGAATGTTGGGCCATCAAAGTAATTGTAAGAACTTCAGGGGTTTTTCAGTTTTCTATTTCCATTTAACGGTAAGTTTTACACTATCGATATTGGGCTATACATATTATTACGTGATTGTTTTTATTTTAAAACACGGTCATTATGACCGTTATAAGTAGTATTTAGGTTAATAGGTCTCCTATATACTTGATGTACGGGTCAATGTCGGGGGAATTTTTTCGAACAAAAATTATCCACTGCATAAATGATTTTTAGCTTACAACATCCGGTATATTATACTATATTTATTATTTACTTGGATGTTATCCCATATAAAATTATTTATAACATATATCATACATATACAAAACTAGGTATTCCGTTATAATGATTTTCTGTAAATGTTTTCGTTGTCGATGAACAAATATACAAAGGTTAGAATTATTATAATTTATTTTACTACAAATACCACCAATAAATATAAACATGCGTTTATCAGTATTGCAATGTTACATGTCAATTCTCGTTTTATATATATATATATTACACAGAATGGAAACTTTCATTGCACTATATAACCATTTGAACCTCTTGAGCACGCAGTAAAAGTTCCTACTCTTGTGCCATCGTCACTTATAATTCATCTTTTAACAAATTCCAAATTTTATTAACGATTAACACACTGCACATACATATACTCTATGTTAAGATTGAGCGTTATAACAATACATCTTGTGATATTTAATAATTTCTACGTATGTATTCGATTTATTGACGTCGTTTAAACAGGCTACATAAGTGCAAACTTCATAAAATAATGTGTACAATAGTATAACATTATAACTCGAAACAGGATATTTATGATTTCGATCTAATTCTGTGGTGTGGATTAAATTATATTTTACGTATGGTTTTATAATGAATATTTAAATAAATTATATGATTTTACTGTAGCAAATGCACGTTTTGTGATTGGCGAATATTTCTTTCAATAATCAATCACACGATATATTATTTCAGAAGCTAATAATTGTTATCAATTTTGTGAAATTAATGAAAATTATTTAGGGTTAACATTGAAGTCTGTAAAATATTTGAGATTTTATTCAGTTATAGTGAACCAAAGAAATCATAATTTCTGTGTTGTATAATTATTTCTTTTATTTAAACTATAATTATAATAAAATAATTGAAATCTAGACATTACAATGTCCGAGTATATGTAGTTCAACAAAAATAATGAACTTAATAGTTTTTAGTTAACACATAAGGCTTCATACTTTATTATATTGATATTTTATTGAGTGATTGCAAAAGTTTTTACAACATATTCAAAAACTACATTATTAAGAATTCAAGAAATTGCTATGTTCAATAGGTTAAGATACAGCGGTGGCGAGCGTAGTATTAGTGAAGCGTACATACGCTTAAGTT
This sequence comes from Sipha maydis, assembly GCA_034509805.1. Taxonomy (NCBI): domain Eukaryota; kingdom Metazoa; phylum Arthropoda; class Insecta; order Hemiptera; family Aphididae; genus Sipha; species Sipha maydis. The sequence goes on from JASXSY010002810.1 coordinate 6,261, forward strand.
TGATGACAAAAATAGACCGTCGTAGAGTACATTTAAAATTTGTAGTCTAATGTCTCTACATCTATAATATATATATATACATAGTGTCCATGGCTTATAGATACCAATACTATGGTTTATATAGAGGTTCTTTGGTTACAATATGATATTCCCTACCTTATCAGTTATTCAAATAATTTGAAATTAAAATAATTAATTAAAATGATTATTATCGTCGCACGTGTAAGATTATAAAAACGTGTAATTTTTGATTCGCAAAATCATTTTTGCCCCCCACGTAAAAAGATTCCAAGTTACGCTTATACCATGGAGGAAATTCAACTGATAGGATAATACGAACATTTTGGAAAACTCTTCAACTATTACAATTTGCTGTAAACCAATTGAATCCTTATTTTGTTCATAAGAAAACTAATTGTTTTAGTTTGGTGAACGGTTTTAAAAATCCAAATACCAACTTACACCATGTACTCATGTCATAATAAGATAACTTTACTTAGTTATATCATATACGAGTTTGTAGTATTATCATATATACCAATTTATGAAGCATACTAAATGTGAGGTATTTTTAATCAAATATTATAAGTCTACAAAAAATATTCTACAGGTATTTCATACCTTTGCAGTTATTTCATATTTCATATTAAGAAACTTGGATTGCGAATTGAATGCGCGAAAACCATAAAAAATATGCATTCATTTAAACAATACAATTTCCGGTATATAAGAAATTTAATAAAAAAAATAAAAAATAAACTACTAGTAAATTTAATTAACATTTATATCCAACTTACAACAGAGATGTATAACAAAAATGAATTTTAAATTACCAAAAATACACGTAATGAATGAGATATAAGTATAAAATTAATAAATGAAAATAATATTATGATAATATAAAATATTTTCGTTTTTAATAATCTACTTATGTCAATAATTCAATTTCAAATAAAAAAAAAAAATAACATAGAATTAAATATTCAATACGACGTATAAAACTAGTGTATGCTCAGAGGATCAACAAAAAAGGTTCTATTTAAAATTGTGATCAGAAATATATTTCAATCGTTTTATTTTCCAATCACAAATACAACAGGCTCAACTTTTTAAATGTTAACGTCGAAGACTAATTAGTTTTATGCAATGTTTATCGATAAATACAATATAACTAACATATAATAATAAAAAGACATCCTATTAATGTGTAACACTAATAAAACCTTTTAAAATTTAACCTAAATAACATGCTCCCAATAATTTTTTAACGCTTATAAATGATTTTTTATTTTTATTTATTTTAAACGAACAAAGATAAAATAAATTAAAAGTTCCGCTTGTACTAGCACTTAATTTATTTTAAAAGAGAAAATGATCGCATGCTATGAGTATGTTAAACGATAAGAGTACTCTTTAAGTGCAAGTTACAAAAGCAATACGGTTCTCAGTAAAACAATATTGGACGCGAATAAAATAATAATTGTCGAACCACTATCCTCAACTGACCTATAAGAACTATTTTAACAGTCCACTATATAAATTGTTTTCTTCTTACACGTACGTGTAAGTTCGTTAATTTGTCACATTACTAACGACTTAGTAATCGACACACTAACATAACCTCTATTGTTCAGAAATGTTGACCTACAAACTGCGGATCAATTAAAACAACCGTCTAATCAGTATATTTTACTATTATCAATGTACACCTATATGTTATTGTGCATGGTGATTATCTGAACTTCAATTGTCGTACATACACAATTTTCATATAAGCATATTATTAGGCCGATGTATAGTATAACATGCTTATTACAAAATTACTCAATAATTCATATATTTTTAGTTTCACATTTTTAAGTAAGTAAAACATATTTCCGAAATAAATTTCTTTGCCTAAAGGAAAACCTAATATTGAATCTGTAATACACAAAAGTACATAATAGTGTGTAATATACAAAACTTTAGTACTTTTTAAATTGTCATAAAATAAACAGAAGCTTCATGTTCTTTGACTACAATCATACACTTGTATCACGTTGAATATAGTGACCATATAATAATACTTAATAAATATAAAATATTTTTATTTTGTATTCGTTTTACAAATTGTATTATTAATAACCACAACGATAACACTAAATAACTTGTAAGTAATTTTTTTTTTATTGTAATTTATTTTTTTTTTTTCATCCTACTACAAAAGTGCTTATCATTATTATTTTTTTGTCCTACAATCATCAATGTCTAATATCTAGGTTTATATTATGGTCTACCGTTTAATTCTATATTATTATAACTTTCATATAACTTTTAGCCGTAAGAACTAGGATATTAAAGGCTTATTGTCTTAGAAGTTAAATCTTAGTTTAATTTGAATAAATACAAGGTCGCTAATTTTTTTTTTTTTTTTTGAGGAAAGTTCACATAGACAAGGATCAAAAAATTTTATTATAACATAATAATTAAATTATTTGTCTTAATTTTTTAATAAAAATTATACCTCATATATAATGGTAATTTTTACAATGTAAATTTAGATTTTTTAGATGAAATGCTTGAAGAATACAACAAAGTGTATGTTAGTACGAGTATAATATTTCCAAATATTAAGTGAAAAAATCCGATAGTATATTTTTTGAAAATCCAATTGATATTCTAATCCTCATCTCTCCGCCATTGAAACTGTGTTGAAATATTCTTTAAAGGTAAAATACATTCGATTTTTCATTGATTATCACTCAATCTTACACGAAAAAATAAGTTTAACCTGTTATTATTCTTAGATCTTGCGTTCAACATAAAATGTTAATATCTCATAAGATACTCAACATTAAACATTTTTTACCTAAAGACAAAAATAATTCAATGTTGCAATATTCTTGTTTAATATAATTTGAATTTAAACATTTGAAAAGCTTGGCATTTATGATAGTATATTACTAAAAATCAAATCATCTTTATGTAAGATCATAACTAATTTTTGTATTTTTGTATGTTTTTGTATGTTCTTATTAAGTTTTTGAGTTAAAAATACTTTTAAACCTTGAATATGAACCCTGTGTTAGAACTCACGATAGTATACTTTGTAATTCATTGGCTTATAGTAATTAACTTTGGTAATGATAATTTTGTTCAATAATTAGACGTAAATAAATAAAGTAATTATTGCAATATTATCCACAAATTGATATTTTAATAAAAATTTGATTATAGTTATAAAACTATATTTGAACATAGTTTGTGATTTACCATAATATTGTTTGATTAACGTTCGTTGCATAAATAATTATAAACAATTATACATAATTAAAAGTTACGTAAATACCTCTTGTAATGAAATTTAGTAGAGTACTAATTGAACTAATACACTCAAAGCTACAAATTCAAATCGGTGTAAATCTATATAATACTCAAACATTACTTTGAAAAATAGAGTGTTATACAATTTAAAATAATAATACTTTCATTTTGGTGAACACATTGCATTGCTATTAAAAAGGTATAAGTAGATTTACAAAAGCAAACTACAGGAGAGGATGATTTTTTGATTGTATGTAATACAATAATAACAAAAAAAGTTTGTTGACTCAAGAAATAAACTTTTAAATTTTCAAAATAAAAGGAAAAATTGAATTTTTGGTAATTGTTTACCTTTTTTTCTCGACTATTTTAAAAACAATTGAAAAGTTAAATATTATCTCCCGAATCCATCTACAAGACAACATTTTATCAGGAATCATTTCTCCTTTTGATGATCGTTGAAATTGTTCTGATCGCTGTCGTGTATAGCCAGACACAAAAAATGAAAACATACATCGTGAATAAATTGAAAATTAAATACTCAGAATCTAAGAAAAAAAGCATTTTTACCTCATAAAATATTCCGTTATTATGCACCTAATTACATTGACTAACACTATTATATATATTTATTACTTATCACTTTATTAAAGGACGGTGAGTGAGTTTTCAAAACATACTCATAAAAATACATTTCACAACTGATGTTTAAGTCTATGAGCGTACGTCTTGTAGATTAAAACTTTATTCTTACGTTCGTTTAAACCGCAGTAGTGCAAAATTTAAATGCAATAAATGTCTTATGCTATATTTTCTTTTCTTCACCATTTATATATTTACATATACATATTTTACGTATTTTCCCACTCACATTAAAAGTGAAGTTAGCTTATTTTTAAATTCAACCGACATCGCGAAACAATTATACTACTATAACGTCCCGGAATCGAGTTTTCTCTATTACAAAAAAAATCTAATTCTAAAACTTTTTAAATATCTTGACTCGAATTGCTTACGATCAGTATTATCATTTGTATTTGGGATATCTTGTTATTTTTTGTGCGAAACGAAATTCGTTTAAATTACTTTAATGTTATTATGCGTACAGCGATGTTTTTAATAGCATTTGCATGGGTAAAAAAGTTTCTTCGAATACGAAAATTTATTGTAATTTTTTTAATGATTCTCTACCGACGATGGGTTTAGACCACATTGAAATAGAAACAGCATATCCAATAAACATTAATATGTGTACATCGGTATACATTGAATATATTTTCATTAATTAGTGACTTTTTTATTTTTAAGTTTAATTGACACAATGTGTTAAAATAAGAACGATTGACAATATATATATATAAAAAAAAAAAACGCACAGTGCATAGAGATTCTCAGTAGAAAGACTACGAATATTTTAATTTCATTATTATTATTTTTTTTTTTTGGCATCTTAAATTCGATGATACACGATTGAGCACGGTCGTTATCGGCCGACCTTTTAGACGACAAGATTGAGTACGATAAAAAAAAAAATATTGTGTACAACGTTGTCAGATTTTCACTAGTACCTACGTAGAGTGATCCAACCAAGAATTCTGATATACCCGAAATGCAATTTTTTTAAACGTGTGATTCACTTGAGGTGGTGTTGCATAGCAAATCGGGGGATATTTTCGTTTTTAACTGTCCGAGCGAGTGCAGTGAGCGAGTGACCCCACCCGGTCTCGAGTTTCACTCAAAATCCTTTTTTTTTCATTCTGTGACCTACTTGGGGTGGTTTTGAATAGCAAATCGGGGGGATATTTTCGTTTAAGAGCGAGCGTAGCGAGCGTGTGACATAGCTTGGAATTTTGGTACATCCGAAATACACGAAGCATATTTATTTATTTTTTAATCATGGTAAAAAAAGGAAATAGATTAATAGAAAATATAAATAAAAATATAATAAATAAAATAAAAAATGTGCAAAAAATGATTCTGGAATTCGAATGCGAATTCATCGCATTCAAAAGTGAAGACACAGCCAATATGCCACAACTTTAAAATGTATTATTTAATTTTTTTTATATTATATATTTTTATATTCAGTATTTAGCGAGATAAATTGTAATTGTAATATAGTATAATAAACTAACTGACATACAAATGCAATAATATGTGATTAAAATCCAATAAAAGATTTTTATTTATAAATATTTACATTCAAATGCATCTTATTTTTGAATAATAATATTCTACAATACAAAATGACAACGTCGCGCCTACTTTCGTGCTCAATCGTGTTGTTTTTGGGGTTTTTTGTGTTCCTATTGTTTAATTCCAACCATGCTCAATCGGGTTGTGAAAAAGGTCAATCGTGCTCAATCGGGTTCCAGCCCTTAAATTGAATAACAAAAATCCTAAACATCTACCTTTTATAGAATATTATAATATATCCAAACACAACTAATGATACGGTTGCATTTTAATCAATTAGTATATCAACGAAACTCACATCGAATATAATAGTTGATAGTTTACATTAAATATAGACACATGTTTTTATAAAAGGCAACGTAGATTAAATTCATGTATTCAATAGAATAATTAATAAGTATATCTGTTATCAATCGTTGTAATATTTATAATATTTTGATAATCATCACAACAATAAATTATGATGTATCATAATAAGAGTCTATTGTAATTGATAATACACTAATATTCCGTACGAGTTATAGTGAGTTCATAGAATAATGGAAAGTATAAATAAACCGTACTGACTAAAAAGTCACAAAATGTATAATAAAAAACAAAATGATATTGAAAACATTGTTGAATAAATTATAGACACATGTTGTGAATTAAAATTAAATCAAAAATATAATTACAAAACAGTAACATTTAAGTAAGTAGTTTTGCTAAAATCTGATAACAATTCATCTAGGTAAACGGGCCACGATGCACATTCACGTGAACGTATTATATTTGTAAGCTGATTAATTAATTAGTCTTATACATCAATCTATGCATTTTAATATTCATTAGTTGAATTGTTTTTCTTCGTATCTCTGTTACAATTTATACGTCGTAACAAAATATGATATTTTAAACATAAGCTTTGTATATATATAATAATTTAAGTAGTAATTAAAGATTGGTTTTATTTTATTTATTTTTTTTTTAATCTAAGCATATTACGTAAATATAATAGTTATATACATAGATCACGCGTATCATTCCAACAGTACCCTTTCCAATCATTTTTTCATTGTATAATACATAATATTGAAAATCAATAGAACTTAAAAGAAATATGATAATTGAATTACAGTATTGTTGTTTTTTTAACTACATATTTTAATTTTCAGCTACTACGGAAAGTCAGTTATTTACAATATTTTTTCAATATTTCATCACCTATATATTTTCTTATAGTAATGAACTATTTTTTTTTGTGGCTAATAGAGAAAATCCTTGTTTTATTTGTGTATGAATTATTTTTTGTTTATTGAATAACTACTTAACCTTTCATAACATGGATGCTTGAAAAGTTATTATTGTTTTAGTTTAATATTAATCGTATAATTTTATAAGTGTAATAGTTTTTTTTGTATTGAATAGAAAAATTTTCTACAAAATCTGTATAATTTTTTTTTTTTTTGATCAATTTTAGATTAAAATATTACTATTATTACGAGTACTTATTATCATTGAAATTATTAAAACATTTATTTTGAATTTCACACAGCACTAACAAATTTTTGGTATTAAAAATGTTCAAGAACATACATGTGATTAAAATAGATTTTTCATCTTGTCTTAGAAAGTATGGCAAATATTTTAACCGATAAAAGCTAATCTACTTTATTTACATGCGAATTTTCATAAGTGTTAAAATTTGACAAAGCTTTCTGAAACAAAATGGCAATTAAGCAACACAAGGATTTAGCAAACACTTTTGTATGATTTCCATGTGGAAATAAAGTAACCAGGTGCCTGAATAATGATTCACTATAATTTTGAATAAGTAATATAATACCTACGTTATGCAGTTGCTCTAAAAGTACATACATTTCATCGAATTTATATTATGTGACCTACGTTACCCTTAAAATACCTATACAAATAAGAGAAATCTTTACATAGTTTATTATGTATCGATGCACAATCTTGTTTAGAATGATATTGGCCAACATGCCGATTTCATTGCACATGAATATAGCATGCATTAATGCGATGGCACACGCAATATTATCTCTAGTGTAACATACATCATGGACATCGTAAATTAGTAAATTAGTAATTATCTCGATTTACGGTTTTAATTGATATTTTCTTCGCATCATAAATGATTAAATTTAGTGACGTACTAAATCACATGAATTTAATATGAAATTTTACGTGTATAATATTCTACGAGTGCGAATCGCCATTTCTGCAGCATACACTAAATTATTATATTCTACATTTTTACGCTTAACAGGTTATCTGGTTCAAAGTAGCTTTTGCGATAATGACCTATTTCCCGAAGGCTTTCAACTCGATTACAGATGGAGAGCCATTACCCATGTGGGTACCGTGTTCCCTTCAGAGCACCTGACCAAATACTCGTTGAACGCATACGTTTCCGTTCAAACCTATCAGAATGTTACTACATTTCAAGTACGTGTTATTGTAGTCACAACGGCCCTGACTTCCGTAGGTGGACTAGTACTTGGTAAACGGAATTCACCGTGGAGTTCTTGAAACCATCAGAGTCTCGGAAGAACCGCGGTCACGATTGATCGCAAAAAAAAAAAATATGTGAAAACGTGAAATATATTACAAGAGGGTATTTCTTCCCAAGAAAAATGAAAATAAAAAATAATACAAAAAAAGTCCATATTCACTGTCCGCCTACGGATGTAACTCGCAGCCGAAGTGAACTTGTTATTTTTTAGCACTTATAACACTCGCATTGCGTATATACTATTGTGTACGTAATGCAATTGATTTCTATACAAATGTTAGATCAGAGAGTTCAAGACAAGCGAGGTGCAACAAGAATTCCCGTGGATCACGTTACCGTTTCGTTGCTCATACAAGGACGGTGAAGTGCAAACGTTCGAAAGAGAAAATGCCGATGTGCTGGGTTCGCTAAACATAAAACGTGCGCTCGCAGGAATGCTCCAACTGAAATTGGGTTCCCCGTTGCGCCCGTCGTTTGTCACGGAAGAGGTAAACACTATTGAAATAGGTCCATTCATTACGTACTTGTGCTTGAATTATGCACAAATCCGGATACTCAGATGTTTGAAAGCTCCCCGGTTTTCCTAGTCAAAATCATAAAAGGGAAAAATTTATTTTTATTTTCTTTAAAAAATTAACGAAATCCCGCCTCATCGCCTGAATGCGTGATTATCGATAGTCATTCTTACGAAATCGTGAAAACAACAATATTTCTAAATCATTTTTATACGTATGTTTAGAGCAGTTCAATACTCATACAATGACGATGACCAGTAATAAATAAATATAGATTACCAGATAAATCAGAGTTGTAATCTTCCGTGATAATGTTTTTGATAAATTTTTTTATGAAAACATTTTCATTGACTATTTTTTTCATATATTATAAAGTCGTGTTATATATTTATGTATTAAAATTAAGTTCTCATCTTATCGATTTTATCGTTCAAAATAAGTTCGTTACGACTTTTTGCAGTAGACTTTTTTTTCTAAAAAAAAAAAAAATAAAATGTACAAAACGTTTGCTGTTTCTTTTTTTTAAAAGTCCATAACAATTCGAATACCAATTCGTAATATATTACGATATAGTTACACGCTACGTTTTTTAAAATTGAATTTTACAGACCGGCGTTTATGGAAGATGCAATGTTCAATACTTGGTAACCAAAGAAAATAACAGCACAAACGTAAAGAAAATAGTCAACTTTTCGGCTTGTGACAATAAGCTCGGGCAGCAGTGGAGTAACACGCCGGCATTCACGTGCCCGTCGAACTATCAAGTAAACTCATATACTCAAATTAGGTTTACTAACTATATTATTTGATCTTTACGAGAATTATATATGCCTGATATTCAATGCATAATCTATTATCATTATTATAATTATTTTTATGCATGTATACATCGTAACTTTTAATAATACCTCACAAATTATTTTGATTTATAGACGTTTAATAATTCGAATTATATAACAATATTCTTTTAGCCGAATTCGATTTCCGTTAAATGATAATATAATAGTTTTATTAATTTCGAAACGGTATTTCTATGCTATTCCTAAGAATACTGTTTATATTAAATAAGTAGTTACTTAAAAAGTCAACTTGAATCTTTAAAAATGCTTTAAGGTATACGAAGTATACTTTTAGGAAAAATTCTTCTTTCGAAGTTAAATAGCATTAACTTTAAATTCTATTATTAATTATTTTATTATTGTATCTTATTATTATATCTATTGTAAATTAAAATTTTTAGAATGGAAGCATGAGTCATAGTGTTCGGACTTATACTTTGGACGAAGCCAATACAATTCGGTACTTGAATGTTATCGGCACAGTAGAGTTCCAACCGTTTCAAGCATTAGCAGAATCGCATCATATCTTTGTTAAGTGAGTCAATAGTGAAAAATATAAAATATTATATTACAACAAAAATAGTTTTATTAACACGAAAATTTGCGCTCCGCAGTCAAACGATTGAGCTTGAAGATATTTTTCCTATCACCGATCCTATCACGTTGGAAACCAAATTGGAAGATTCGATCGAATACGATTTTAATCACTACGAAGACCCAACATTAGGTTACAAGTCGTCCAATAAATCTCAACTGTTGGAAGAAGTAAACTGTTTATAACCTTCGCGTACAATAGAAATGCCTGTGATCTGAATTGTGCTTATTTTATTTAAAGATACACGACATACTTGGTCAGCTGACAGAAAGCTTGAGCTGGGAACTTGGAACGACTGACCTAGACAACCAAACGGAATTTAGAGCTTTGGAACTCATGTGGTGGTTGGACACTTCTGATTGGACAACATTATACGATACTATAAAAATAGGAACTAGTTACTCGCAAGAAACCATACAGTTCGTACTATTGATATGATTTGCTTGGATTACATTGTACCAAATTATAGTAACGTGTCAAAGTTTCGCTTGCGTTTTCCAGACATTTTTTTTGGGACTTGGTACCTCAAGTTGGATCAGCTTCTTCAGTAGCATTCATCCGAGAACTGATAAAGTCACAAAAAGTTACGAGTTTTTTGGCTACTGGGTTGTTGATAACGTTCCCTTACCACGTTAGATATCCTGATGAAAAACTTCTTAAAGAATCGGAAATGCTACTGTACCTTGATGATGATACGCAATCTGAAGTAAGAAAAGTAGCAATTTTAAGTTTTGCTTCGTTGATACATAAAACGTGCAGTAAAGGAATGTGCTCGGAGGACACGCAAAATCATTTCATACGATTGTTCTTGGACAGATTCAAAGGTCAGTAGTAAAAATGTTTTTATATAACTAAAATATGATCAACCAATAACAATAAAAATAAAACGATATTTTGTCGGTCTATTAAATTTATTGTTATTTGTTTTGTAATTAATAATTTAAAATCCAAAACGAAAGTACTTACATAATCAACCCAAGTCGTCAACTTTGAATAATAAAAATCTCCTTCAAACTCCACTATTCCAATTTTTATATTTAAAATTTACTTGACATTATATAAAAACGGTTTCAAGTTTAAAAACGTAAACAATTATTTTTAAATTAAATTAAAAACAATACCTATTATACGAAAAGAATATAATAAAATTAATAAAACTAAAATCTGTAAATATTCAACATTGATTGAGCACATGGACATGACTCCACAGTATTAACGCAATAGTCCACTTTCTATCATCTGAACTTCGAATCACCACCGTATTGGATTATAAGAGCATAACTTAATTATAAAGTTTCATAAATTATATTGAAAATCGATAATACGTTAATTCCAATGAATAATTCATATATTTTTAAGTCAACTACGGAATGTTAAGAAAAGTTTATTTAAACATTGCCTTATGTTATTTTCTGCAATGAAGTACAATACAGTGAAAGTACACTTTTACATTGCCATTGTGAAATGGTTTCTGTACTACGTCATATTATATTTCAATTGTCAAATTATCAAAAACTTATAAACAAAAAAGTGGTTTTAAAATCAGTGGTGTTTCCCATGTGGTAACTATGTATACGCCGTATACTTTCAACATATGAAACTCCTGGGTAAACTATGTATACTCACAAGTCTTAAGTACTTGGCGGAAAAGTAATAAACGTAATTAATTGTACAGGTTTTCATTTTAAACTTAATTTATTAATAGACATTCATTTTCCCACAAACAGTTAGTGCATTACTATGAATTAATTATTAAAGGTACACTATATATTTAAGATATTTCAATTCATTTGAATTTTCTAATTTCATATCTATTTTTTTTTTTTTAAATAAAAATCTATAAATCTCAATTGTTTGTTAAAATGTACAACTCTTTACTACCATTACCGTCTAAATTATTAAAATATCTATATTCAAACATTCGTCAGCTTGTTATACTCTCAACAAAATTGATGGGAACATCACTATTTAAAATATTATAAATCACTTCTTGCAATTAAATAATATAACGTTTGCAAAATGTCCATAAATTCAAAAATACTTCTAAAACGTTAAAAAAATTCTTTAATTGAGTGAAAAAAATTATTAGTTAATTTAAATATTATGATTTTTCGTGAATATCGTCTCCACAAAATACGTACAGTTTAACAGCATACTTTACATATCCCGATGATAATTTCTTAGAGATGTTAAAATACCGTATTTTATTTTGTTGTTGTATAATACCGTATAATACCGGTATTATACCTGTATTATACCGTATATAGAACCTTCCAGTACCTCAAATTATTGGAAATTTAACAGAGGTTATAAATCTATTATTAATTATGAAATACGAATCATTTAAAAAAGGTATAACTTAAAAAATGACTAGAAGGTCAGAAAAAATATAATACAAGATTTAATTTAACAATTTTAATGGATATTTTTAGAATGAGTACTTTCTCTACTCATTGGGAACACATGATATGATAATAATTAATAAATGATAATAATAAATAATAATTTTATATCTAAATATTTTCAATCGTGGTAATAACTAAAAATAATGCCATAATTATTTTTTTTTTATACCGTCTATATAAAATAATTTTATACCATGTGTATAGTACATTGTATAATACAGTTTTATACCACTGTATAATACAAACTCACATCTCTATAATTTCTACATTATTCTAGAAACAAAAATAAAAAATTATCACTATAAAAAGTTTATAATTATACTGTATTAAAAGATTGGATTTATAGTGTGATTAGGTGAATACTTATTTTTCCATTTCGAGGTGCATTAATCGTAAACAGGTATCTGGTAATAACATGTCCACAACACAATTTAAACTTGGTATTCGTTATGTATGCTTGGTTATATTTTAAATTTTAATCAGAACATTGGTTACGGTAACCGAAATCCAAAAATACCTGTTAGTTAGTTAATGTAGTTGCACCTACAACATTTATTGTTGTACGTTTTTGTCGTTTCGCACAAAGTGTAGTACTTTTGAATGTTTCATTTCAGAATCCACGACGCACAACGAGCAGATGTTGTACATCGAAGCATTTAGTAACATGAAAATTGATAATATCTTGGAATTCTTGCAACCGATTATTACGGACCATGACCGCAACAGACATATCAGGCTAGTCGCAATTTGGGCGACAAAATCGGCTACCACCGATCATCCCGAAAAGGTACGCACATTGTAGAATATTACAATACAACCCATTCATATAATCCACCCCGGGTGCAGTAAGCAACATGACGTATACAACGATAATGATGCGAACAGTGTAAAATATTACATCCGTACAGGTCGCCGAAGTATTTTGGCCGATATTGATGAACCGTTCCGAACCGGTCGAAATCCGAACATCCGCGTTGAACATGCTCATGATGTCGCAGCCGACCGTGTCACGGTTTTTGACTCTTTACTGGTTCATGCAGGAGGAGCCCAGCCAACAGATCTACAACTTTTACTACACGACGATCAACTCGATAGCCAACTCCAAATACCCATGCTACAACAAGTAGTAAGTAGGTAGTATACAACTCGTTAGTGGCACCCATATTTACCACCAACTGTAGACTACACCTTTAAAAAATGCGTCAAATAGCTAATAAGTTAAAACAATAATACAAAACTAACTACTCGTAATGATTACCAATATTGCAAGACTCTTGCTGCTTTACGCTTATTGCTATAGTTGAAAATAGGAATATTAGATTAATAGTTCACTCACATGCGTGTATTTAAAAATGTGGACTATTGAATGCAGTAGTTATAAAGATATCAACAAAAAAATTATGTTGCTACATCATTTATGGGTAGTACAGTGTAACAGATATGTGATTGCCGTAAGTAGAGAAAGGATGCAAAAAGTGCCGAACGTGATAATTTTTAATAAAAATCAGCGTACAAACACGCTCTTTTACTATCCTCGGAACGAATTTTTCATTTTAGCACGATAAATATCTATGACTAAACGTTTTAGTTTTAAAATATAACATTAATAATAATTATTTACAAGCGTATAAAGAACTATTAATTAACTATATGATGGCAATAAGTTTGAATTTTTTTTTATTGATAGGTCCCCGTAGTACCATACTTCTGAGAATTCGCAGCTCACGCGTAAAAATTCATATTACAAACAGTAATTGTTTTAACCAGTAATTTGTATTAACGATTGGTTTTTTATTACAGCAGCAAAATAGCCTCACAGATCGTTAGGTTCGTGCAACACAAATGGCACCATTGGGCCACCGGCAACTATCTATTGGATTACGAGGATCCGTTGCGAGGGTATGGGGGTATCGTGCAGACGATCCTGGTGGCCAATCAGCGCACGGGACTGCCGTCCTTACTTCGATTGACGGCCGAACAACATTCATTCGGCATGTCTTCGGAGTTTGAAGTGCATGTGAAAGCCGAAGGGTTCGCGGACAGCTTGAAAAAAGAACTGATCGGTGCGATGGCAAAATCACAGGGCGAGCCGGTCGACGTGCCCAAGCTGCTTGAGTTACTGGAAAAAGCCAAGTTCGAAATCCAGAACGACGAGGACCTTCACTTCGAAACGATAGTCAAAATCAACGGGCAAACCATTTACTGTCACCACTTGAATAGGACAACGTTCAACAACTACGCACTCGGTGAGAATACACAATATTGCATATGGTTATAGACACGTATTTACTACACGAAATAAAACGTATGCAATCATTGCAAAATGCGTAGTATTTTATTCGTGGATACGTTGTCCACGTATCAAACAATACTCGTCCATTCGTTGTTATCAAATCATCATGCACTCGAAGACTGTTTTCTGTCGATTAATTGTCAAAAGTCGTGTAAACTCGTGTAATAACCAAACCAATTAGTTTGTCACAATTCATAAAATAAAAATATTAAAAATATACTCCGGACGGGTACAACTAAACTTCTCTAGTAGTACGCTTGTCGAATAATTGCGCTGCGTCACTAACGGCTACTTAGTAGAGATATGTACCATTGATTTTTGAATACTACCACTGGCGGGTCTAGGATTTTTTATGATGGGTGCTATATTACAAAATAGCATATTTTATGATATCATAGATAATATACAAAAAATAATTTTTTGACAACCGAGTAGCTAACTTATCAGTTAACCTATTCTAACTTATAGAAAGCCAGAGTACCTCAAAATGATGCGTGGTCGCCGACCAGTTTTTGCTACGCCATGGCGCCCAGCGCGCGTTCTGGTAGCGCGTACCAAAAATTTGACACTCGGGGAATTATTAATAATTTTTAATAAAAATACACAGAACGGTGGGTGCTTCAGCTCCCAAGCACTCCCCCTAAATCCGTCACTGAATACTACCCACACAACAAATCGGTGACCAACACGTTATCAGCCGAATCGCGATCACTCAACATCACGATACTTTTATTCGTTGCACACCTACTTTAGATAGAAAACAACACATTGTCCAAGCCGATCTAACCCATTTGTTTAGTGCACCAAATCGATTTCTTCACCAATATTCATGAACGTGTAGTATACATTATCAATGTATGTATTATTTTATGTCTGTATAGTGTTCAGGAAGCTGAGCTCGTTGTACTTCCAGTTTAGTTTGAACTATCAACGCCTCTCGTTCCCATTGCGTTTCCAGCAGACACAGTTCACCGATTTTGGTACTCCGATTCTTCTACAGTTTAGAACAGCTTCGTTGCTGTCGCTGCGCGGGAGTATCAAACAGACAGAGAGTGGCAATTCCAGGGACGCAGAATTGGATTTCCGGTAAACACATTTACAGCCGCGACTTAAAAGCAAAATGTATCGCGATCAATGGTAGTATTTAAAGCCTAAAGGACAAAGGTAGAACACGAATGATATAGTATAGATCGTGGAAGAGTGCTTAAGATTCAATTTTGAATCGGTGGAAACGAGTGACGAGTTCATTCAAACTAATAATGGATAGGTAGGATGAATAGTAGGATTGTAATATTATTTGTTGAACGTATAATGTAATTTTCAAGTCAATCGTGTAATAGGGAATTACATTATATGTTCAACAAATAATACCACGAAAATACCATACTTCTCTCTAGTTCTTCTTAATGTCAGTAGCCATGTAATAATTTATGGAGAAGAAAGTTAATATTATTATTTAAATGCATTTCAAATTGTACAGATAAAAGACTATAAATAATGACGATTCTGATAATACTTTTTTAATGTTCCTTCTTATTAATTCTTGACTGCGTCACTATGTACTCGTAAAAGGAGGGACAGTTTACGTTTAAAATCATTATTTTAATCAGCACTTAAAAGTTATAAAATACGATTTTTTTTTTGCTCATAAGATATTTATTTAATTAAATAATTCATACATTTTGATTTTTGGTACACATACTTAAGGGGAAAAATAATTTTATACTGCACAGTTTGAAATCGTTAATTTTATGTATATGAATCTTTTTTCATTGTATTTTTGTGATACACGTGGAAAAATTCTTATTTTATAAATTACTAGTTGAAATAATTTGCTTTGACTGAAACAGTCTTGGTCGGGACATAGTTTTCAATGGATAATTACCTTACATTATTTAAAGTCTAGCGTGGTGCAACTGTTAGTTATAAAATAAATTAAATTAAATTTCAAAAAAATCGATATGGTAATTTTGGTTGTACGCTTAATTACCCAGTTTTCCATCGTGAAACCGTCTTTTCCGGTGTCAATACCTTTTAAAATCCCTTCTTATTGCACGTCTAGAGTATTGGAGAGATCACTTTGTCAAATTTCAACCTCATATATTTTTCGTTTTAGCGATAAACAATAAGTGAGTGGTATATGCATATTTTTCAACATATTTTTATTTATTTATAGCTGAATTACACGGCGTTGCACGGTAAAAATATTGTGAGTGTTCAACTACTTTAAAGTGTTACTTGCTGTAGAAGCTATGCTTTCTTTAATGTAAATCACCCAAAATAATCGTTAAAATGATAATTTGTAATGTATTTTAATAGATAAATATTAAATATTACCATAAAATCAAAAAAGGGATGAAAGAAAGCGGAGATTATCATTCTTGGAAATTATTTTCAATAAAATATTTTCAATTCACCATTTTCAGTATGCAAACTGAAATGTGAAGTTTCATTCCGTTTTTTTTGAAAGTTAGCCTCCTCTAAGGTCTAATCTATTTTTGTACCAAATTTCATCGAAATTGATTTATTAGTTTAGGAATGCATAAAGGACATAGGTAAAAATAATTATAGTGTTATTTAGATATAGATAGATTGATGTTAAAATATTATAAAGTATTCATTTTTGATTGGAGTAAACAATAATTAATGATTTTAAAAAAACCGCACATGTCCAGTCGAAAATCTCCCCAAACAATAACCACTGTTGATCATTGTACTTTACCACTCCTGTCGCCTTAACACGTGCATACGGTTTCAGGTATTCCATGAACACCGTGACCAGTCTGAAAACATTCAACCCGCTGAGTAATACGTGGCGTGGTGCCGACCGTTTCCGTTGCATCCACGCGAGAATACCGTTTTCCACCGAAATAATAGTGCATTACTACAGGTCTTACGTGAAAGCGTCGGCTTACAGGTACAAAAACTTCGTGGACGGTTCAAAACTGGGAGTGGTGTGGCACTCCGCGACTAAACTGTTTCCTCTGGAAAACATTACGTCGCCGACGATTAAAACAGACGAATCGCCGCTCACCGACGTACGTAAAAAATCTTTTTTTGCCATCTTAAACACTTCCAACATCATTGTTTACGTACAGTATTACCATAGGCGTGTGCACTAAGCGAAATAGACCACGTATGAAATTTTTTTTACGCGCATATACCTACTTGATGATCATCATTACCTGAAAAACACTGCACACATGGACAAAAATAAAATAAAATCTGTGTACATAATTTGAAAATAATCTGGATACTGAATTCATAAATTAAAATTTCATTCAATCTAATTACTTTTTTATCGCATACGTTTAGTGCATGTATGCGTTACCGATTAAATTAGTATATGCCCATACATATATGAATATATTATACGAAAATACGTGGTTCCATTGCATTTGAATTGTGTTACAACAGAATTATAGTTTCCAATGTAATCGTTTACGTATACGGGTACACAAAAAAAAAATAAGACACCTGTTCAGGATTCGGAATTGAAATTATTTCAGTTTCGACGAAAACTGCGGGAATGCGCACGCCTATATATCTATGTTATCAGTACGTGCTTATACAACCGTATGTGTAATACAGCTTATTAATAATGCAATATTAATGTACAAAGGATTGGGCTTTCGAGTCGAGAGATTTGGGAGCGAAAATTGCTACTACGGTTTTCGATTGCCAAGACGAGGGCAAATTTTCGAATTCGTTAATGATCATCAAAGAAGCATTTCAAATTAGTAACAAAAACTACCAGTGAGTACATAATACATTATATTCATTGTTTTCGATTTGAAAAATATGAAACTCTAAACATTACATACATCGCCATGAGGGCCGCATGCCGTTAATTATTTTAGTTTTAATATTGTGTAATTTTGAATTTCAATGAATTTCTATTTATACGCAATTTTTTTTTTACTGAAAATTTATAAATTATTACAAACACAAAAGAATCGTCTATTTTATAAATAAAGAATAAAGAGTGTTTTTAGAACTATTCAACCATTTTTAAAATTATTTTGATGGTTAAACAGTTCGAATTAAAATCTACTTCGATTGGTTTCAAATGCGGAAAACTTTTTATAAGAAAAAAATTACAGTCTATACTATTAATTTTTTTAAAGCTATAGAAAAATTGGGAATTTTTAATTTCAAATTTAAATTTATAATGTTAATTTTTCTAAATCTTTCGAAGCCACGTGGAGGGTTGTCCAATAGGTAGACGTCTAAGTTAAACGTTGGACTTACCAATCGAACAACCCTTCACCCTTGCTGCTACAACCGTAGGTAACATTAGAGTATTACGAAACGTTTTCATTCTTCAGGTCAATACCCGGCGGAGTTGCTCTTTTGGGTATCTATTCGCTTTCAAACTATTTTACCTTCATCCCGCCAGAGGATAGCTGCGGATTGATATTATCCATATCACCATTACAGGTATGTCGACGGACGGACCACATGTTCGATTAGTTTTATAAAACCAGCCTACCCGTGCGACTCGCGTAGAATATTTATGGTTGTGAGGTGCAATTCAACGCAACACCGTCGAAAATCCTCGAAACCGGCATAAACCTTTGTTATTTTTTCCGATCGCATGTTTAGCTTAGCATCGGAGTTATTTAACATAACTACAGAATGTGCGGTAGTAAAAACCCAACACATACATTCAATTGTTATTGTATGCGTGCGAACAACGGGATATCCGTCCCAGAGCGCTTCAAATCCTATCTATGTAAGTGCACGTCGTCAAAACAATAAATTCGTACGCGTGTCCGATTTCATTTGATGCGACAGTCCCGTAATCGTGACACGTAATCCGGTCGGTTCGACCCGGCCGAATCCGGTAAAAATGTATAAAACGTGATGGGAACGGTGTTTTGGCAATTTGGTAGATTCGGTTATGGATGACCGAGAGCAATGACGACATTATCACCTACAGCGATAGCGCTTCGGACTGGAAATGCAGGGTCCTGTGGAACTATAGGATATATAATCTTATTATTATTATCATTATTATTTTCCTCACCGAAAACATAACCGCACGTCACACAATTACGATTTCTGCTGCAGGTCGTACCCAGGTTCATCCAGGAGGGTAACACCGTACGCGTGACGATGAACCATTACGACCAGATCTTGTGGGGCCTGATCGCGCATTACGGCCGCATCGCCGACGGCAACCAAGAGATATCGTTCAAACTGAGCCACACGAACCTCGAGCGCAACATCACCATCACCAACGGCTACTGGCGCCTGTTACGGTTCGAGGGCTCGTTCATCCTGCCGTCCCGCAAGTCCGGCGCCCTGCATCCGCCGCCGCCGTTGCACGGCAACGCCACGGTCTCCTGGGGGTACCACGACTCGGCCACCACGATGATCATGTCTATCGAGCCGGCGAACACGAACGAGGCTTGGCCCGACCAGTGCGTCGTCGATTCACCGACGTGCCTGCAAACCGCCAGCGACATATCCACCAGTCAGATCATATCGCTACAGTTCGTCAACGTGAGTGATCAAAGCGTGCACAGACTACGGTTCCCTCCCTCCCCCACCCGAAGCGCACGCCGTTTTTTTGTCTAAAAATATTAATTAACACAACGAATAATGATTGTGTGTAATCGAGAGCGATAACCTATGTTCTGAGAAGGCATTGCGGTTCAGATAAGTTTGGGAGTCGCGGCTGGTATAAGTCACTGGCAGGGGGTGTTGGGAAACGGGAATCGCGTGTTGCAAATACTACACAGATCAGTTTTTAGATAGGGGAAAAAATAATACGAATGTCCGAGCCCAAAACGTACCTCACTGCAAAATGTACATGCATCAACAATAAATTATGTAATGTACTCACCTATCTTGTACTTCATTTATCGAATTTATCGATGTATATATTTTATCATTTATTATTGATAAAATATACACATCGATAAATGAAGTATAAGAAAAGTGAGTAATATGATTACAATAGTCAACACCATTTATAAACCAAATCTACCATTTTCATTTTTTTCTTACAAATAACACCGGGTAGGGTATATAATATAAATAATAATAACAAACATAATTTCAAAATTATTTCAAAACCGAATTGTTATATTTTTTTCAATTTTAGCCTCTTAAAAATAATGAGCCATAGAAAAAGTACAGTACAAATATTAGTATGGTATATTTTGAATCGATTGTATTTAAAACCATTAATTTAAATTTTAGAGTCTTAACGCCCAAGTCAACATAACATATTTACTTTTATTATTAGTAATTACCTACTTTAGAAACGCCATTGTAGGTGAGATATTTCTCTCTGAAATGCTAGTGCTTCGCTATTTTATTTTCATTAAATCAAATTTAAACTTCCATTACCACAAAAGATAGACTATATTGTCACCAAATTAAAAAAATCAAACCAACCACATAGGTAATATTGAAATTTTACAAATAATAATTCAATATTCATTGAGACAAAAGAGGTGCATAGTAACTATCAAAATAAGTATATGACTTCACATTTATTGACAATGTTAGCTTTTTTATTTTTTTTAGCTACCGAGTTGGATGATAATTACGATGCATTCATTGTTTCCGGATTTCGTAATCGACAATGGCAATAAGACTACAGTAAAATTTACATTCCCCACCAAACTTCCTTGGACTACAAGAGGTATTTTTATTATTTACATATGTATGTAATAACAAAAAAAATGCAATTAAAAATGTTTGGTTTTAAGGAATTTGCGCAGTCAATTCGAAAACAACATTAACTTTGGACAACTCAACAATGCATGATTTCAAGTTAGATCAAGACTGTTATACAGTAGCTTTAGCAGACTGTTCACCATTAGCACGATTTGCGATCGGAATCAAAATGAACACTGGTAATTCCACTTTGGTAAGTTAAAATATATCAAGCATATAAAATACTTGTAAAATATATAATATGACAAACTTGTAATGATACACATGTGGTTCCATAGAATGTACGCATATCAAGTGAGAACAGTATAATAGACATGATTCAAGATAATTCAAACATAAAAATATATGTAAATGGTACAGAGATTGAAGTCACTTCTACTGGAGTTCAATATCCACCAAAAAATAAAGATGATTGGTTTCTTTATAGGTAATTATTTTAAATTTCAATTAATAGAGGACATTTATTTAAAATTGTATTAATTTATAGAGCAAAAAAATGGGACCAAGAAATGACTGACCTTGAGATTACTTCTGGTATAACTATTCAACACTATGGCCATACAGTAGTTATGTTGGTTGAAAGCAAATTACGAGGATTTACTTGTGGTTTATGTGGAAATTTTAACAGTGAAAACAGTGATGAGTTAAATGTACCACCACGGTGTATTCAATTGTAAAAAAGGACTTATTAAAAAAAAAATTATATTTAAAAATATGTATAACTTTCAAGTATATATATATACCAATTGTATATATACACACATATATAATTTTGTAAATAAATAATTTTAATAAATGAAGAAAAAATAACAACAATATTATCACGCAATTGTATACAGACTATTCAATCGTTTTTGTTTTACATTTTCAACAAATTTTTCAGCTCTTGAACTCAATCTTCTAGATGGTGATCTATAACGCAAAAATTCTCGGATATTTCTTTGATACATGAAAATAGCAATCATAAAATCCCATGCAGTAAATTCTGGCCATATGTTGTTGTAAAATATATATAACTATATGAACACTGGAACATAAAAACAAAATTTTAAACAATACTTAATTAAAAAAATCATATTTTTAACAATGTAAAACGAATAATTCACCTGCCATATCATAAAATCACTCAGTCTAGTCTCACCAGATGTGCGTATTAATAAATCAGGTGGCGGGACGGATATGTATATAGACAGTTATCAATTATTTCAACAGATAAATCCGATTCCTCCAAATCCTTATTTTTAATACCATTAGATATTTGATTGAATGCATTTGTTAATTCATCATGTCCTAGAAAAATATAATATAAATAATAAAACTTTAGCATGAAACATTTTATACATATTAAATGTTAATGTATTAGAAAAAAAATTATTATTTTATTACATTGCAATCTACTATAATAGGTTCAAAGGTAACATAATAAAATAATACACTATTAACACCATTAATAGTACTAAAATTGTGTTCATGCATAAAACAGTTGATTTTATAAAGTAAATTAGGTAAAAACCTTGTGATTTTACAATGATTAATTAAATTTATAAATATTTTATAAATATATTTTTCACTTTTAACTTGTGTAATGCAGAGAAATTCAAATAAAGTATTATTTTTATGTTTAAAACATATTTTAAAAAAAAATCTCTATTTATTATTATATAATATTTAGATAACATACAAATATTAATAAGTGAATCCATCATAAATAATATTCTATAAACATTAATAATTTACAATTGTAATAAATATACAACAAATAAAAAATAATTTTATTAATGATTAATAATTGCAACTTCATTAAAATTGTGAGTAATGCATAAATGTTAGTCATGAATTTAAGATAAAAAGAAATAGAATACAATTACAGAGACTACTTCATTAAATTAAATGTATTATTTTAAACAACAAAAATACTAACTAACCTGTATAAGAAAATGCAACATTTAAAAATGTCTTATTATTTTGCTTTGTTATAAACATTGATTCAGCTATTAACTTAACCAAATCTTCAGGAAGTTGTTTAAAGTTACCAACAAAATTTATACAAACCCCATGTTCATTTAACTTATCCCTAAAACAGAATTAAACCATAATATTAATAAACTATAAAATATTAATATATATATATATATATATATATATATATCATATATATATGATATTTAAATAGAATACTTATTTGAAATTTATAAAGCAATAAACAAAGAGTCTAAAAAAGTTTTAAACCATGATTTTTGCCTCTATTTAATACACCTGCAATACATTTTTTTTTTTTAAAACATTGATCTATCAGTTCATGCTATAAGGTTTTTAATAACTAATTTGAATTTTTCATAAAATCTACTTAAGACTTTCCCAGTTTTTTGATTTTTTCCACAAAATAGATTTAAACAAATTTATAACATGAAAAGCAAGTTAATTTTTGGTATATTAAGAACAACATTTAAAAACTGAGAAAGTCTAATTAAACAAGATTTTTATGACAAATTCAAATCAGTTTTCAAAATCCTTTAGCATCAATTGAACAACCAGTATGATAGAAATAGAAAATGTCTAAATTCCTATGTTATATATGAGTTAAAGATAGAAAACTGTGTCTTGCAATCCCTGTACTAAAAATAATTGCAAAAAAAACATTTATTCATTACATTATTAAGTAAACAACCAATCAAATATATCTATACATCCATACATAAAATTATAGATTGGTAAAAAACTAAAATTGATATTATCAAAAATAAAATATTAAATTACTTTTCTTCCAAAAGTCTTTTAAACTTTTCTCGGGCAAGGTCGAATAGGATATCAATTTCTTCTTGTGTTCTTCGAAAATTATCTAAACTGAAAGCGTATACAGTAACTTCTTTAATACCTAAATGTAAACACCATTGTAAAGTTTCAGATAATTTGTCGAACCTACAAAAGAAATAAACATACATTAATTAATATAAAATATACTTCTGAAAACACAATAAAAAAACAGATTAATTACAGACATTTGGATTGGATTTTCAGTCAATAACAGCTTAAAGTTACAATATTCTAAAAGTAATGAAAACATAAATGCCCAAATTCTATAAAATCCAAACAGCTGTTAGCAATAATACTGTTTATATATTTTACAACTAGCATCTAAATTTTGGAAATAAAGTTGAGTACAAACAACTATGCATTATAAGTTGGACAATCCAGGTTATTTCATGACCACAAAACTGGACATTGAAAAATACTTTTGAGCCAATATTGATGATATAGGTCGTTCAAATAATTTAGACTCATGTAAAACATAGTAATGTTAAAATGAAAAAGAACACAATACTATTAGCAGCAATATTATTATGATGTCGTCACCAGTACATGATAGAGGTTGACCACATTTATTAGTTCAATTTTTTTGGTTTTTAAACAAATATCACAACTCACCCTCGTACATGGCCATCTTTCTTCCCAACATGATTTTTCCTAGCGTAACGCCTGTTGCCATCCATTATAAACGCTACATGTTTCGGTATCTCTCCATACGTCAGCACTTGAGCGCAAAAACGCTGCGTCCACGTCATAGAGTTATCACGTATCCAAGACATATCTGGGTGAGTGAGGCACAGCACATCTAAACCGTCACGAAAGCGTCGAAAGCTATTAATTTTAGTAACATGATGGGCGGCCGACCTTTGACCGATGTTTTATCTGAGTGACGTTTCTTTTATAAAGCGTAACATCGCTAAACTTTCCGGACGACTCGACACGGGGTACGCCCAACTTATGAAGCTGCTGTAAGAGCCGCTCACGAATTCACTTGCGACGTCAATGAGAACGACATCGAAAGTGAGCGCTTAACAAGTAAATACTCTGAACAATAATATTACATAAACCTCTGCGCGAACGAACAGAATCGTAGGGAAAAAAACGAAAACAAAAACCCCCGAACGATTTTGAATGAAAAAAAAATCTCCTGGGCCAAACAATACTAATTGTTTTGTTACACCTAATGATATTAAATTTTAATAATCGCAAGTTTCATAATCGCGCACGGTTGATAATGAAACAAACGTAGACACGGATTGATAAAAAATACCCAACACAGAGACAGTTGGGTATAAGAACCCAACCTCGAAATCATTTACCGATACGTGTTTGCAGTCGGGTGGACATCGGCCGATAGGCTCGAGGGTTATTTGAGCAGCGCGTGCCGGCTGCACTGTGCACGGTATTTTACCTTCGGTCGTCGCGGTTGTCGGCCTCATGTTGACGCGGCCACCTTACGATCTTCTACCTTATGCAACGGCGATCGAGGACGTTCAAGAGCGCTCAAGACAGCGGTCGTGGTTAACGGAGCCAGCGTCCGTGTCGCTCGGTTACCGTATCACGATTGATTCGATTGCCGAGGAACGTTTCGCGTTTCACACGATTGGTGTCCGATCGTTCAAATTTCAACACGCTCCGCGATTGATATATCGCACTCGTTTCGTTCGATAAAACCGCCATAAAACGTACGCGTGCGATGAATTACGAACAGAACAATTAATTAACCGAATCGAAAAAAAAAAACTATTGCACATAAAACTGATCGCACAAGCCATATGCATACTTATAGAACGATATGCGAGAGTCACGCGGGTTAATTGTGCTATTCCAATGATTTATGAGTATTGTTTTTTTTCCCAAATAGGTAATAATTACGATTTTTATACGTTGATAAAGACAACATTAGTGGTATGTTAAGCGTGTGGGCGAACCGTCTACGGCTTGATGTTGCTTATCTGGGCGGTACTATTTTGTCGAGTAATCCAAACGCGTCCTGTCCGCTGTAACGAGCGGAGTTTTTAATAATTATTATTAACTTCTTACACTTTCCCGTGTGTCAAAGGAACACGGACGTCCACAATGATAACCTGTGATGCCAAAGTTCTAAAAATTTAGTCGATCGAACAATATTTTTAAAAAGCCCACAATATCTTAATATCGGCTCCGTCGCGAGAGGGGACGGTAGTGGTTTTTACTCAAAAACATTGTAGTTAAGGACCCTAATTTTGTTATAAAGTTTTCATTCGGTTTGACGTCCAAATTTCAGCCCAACATGAAACGGTCCGAATCGCAAACGTTCGAAAAATTGGTCCGACCTCTTAATATAGGGTTCAGCGACACTGATGATGCCCGTTCGCGGTATCTGCCATCATTTCTTAATTATTAACTCAGTGACGGAACTAGGGAGAAGAAGACGAGAATGCGTTCCCGGGTGTAAAATTTTAGAGGGTGTAATGTTTTGAGTATATAATCTATTATTAACTATCAGTTTGATGTTTTAACTTAGTTTCTGATGATGTGTCACATCATGTGTGGTTAAAACTTAATAAGTACGATTGTATGCTAATTATTTGAAAAAAAAATTGTAAGGAAGAGTATTTAGTCTGTGATGGGGCGTAATTTTGACGTTTTTCCTAGGCGTGAAAACTCCTAGTTCCGCCTCTGGATGTACTATGCAGCTCGTTTTATAATAAAATGATTTTAATTGTTGAACTGTAAAACTACAATATAAGTTTGATTTCTGAATCAAAATGTAAAAACTGAATCTAATAACGCACGCAGCTCACTCCGACCGTTTCGCCCCGATTTCATGCGTATAGATCACCGGCTTCGTACGTTTAATTTATGATTTTTTTTCTTACAGAAAAATAGATCCGCTTTGAAATGTCCGTAAACGCGTATAACTTTTACGATAACCCCTCGACACATTCGTATATAAACATTGAGAAATTTATTGTTTTCAATATCTTTCGCAATAAACCTTTGCCCAGACGGTTGTTAATATGTGAGTAAGATAATACGACTTACGACGCACACCATTAACGTCTTCATTGGGTGTTGCAAAATATTCTCGATCATAAATAATACCTACTTAATACAAATGTAATGCGATATATCTAGAAAATAAAAACAAAAGATTATATGTTTATATAAATACACACACATACACACACACACACACACACACACACACACACATATATATAATAAATATAAATGTAGATTTTGGTAACTATTCTTATATTTTTAATTATTAATTAGTGCTTTTAATAAATCTCGTAACTAAATATTATTAGGTTTTCTTAATAATGTCCGAGGTCACATATCGCATTGTTTAGATTATATATTTCGTTATAATCCTTATAAAAATCATATAATTACTTCGAAGTAGTATAATCGTGCTTACTTTTTACCAAATTATCCCAACTCCATGTTTTTGTTGGAACAGTTTCCATTATTAATGCGTATAAATTCGTAAATTATTAACAATTATCTTCTAAAAAAGTGTATAAAAGTATTTGTGATTTAAAAATAGATTTTATTTTTTAAATGCTATTATACTTTTGTGAATACTCAAATGTACACTAATATAATAGTACAACACAATAACGAAATATAAAACAGATAGTAACTCACAAACAAATTAAAGAATAGCATGTACTTGTTTTACTAATAATCCATATGCATGAACCTTTAATTATATTAATTACAGTAAGTTTTTTCTACATCACGATCGTCATTCATTGTGCGTAAATATTTATAATATATACTATTTACTTAACTACATAACTACCTACATATATTATATGTATTTATACTAGTATTTTTGAGTGTCAACAAATACAATGTACCGAATACTGAACAAGTTTATAGATATAACGCGAATAATGACAATGAACAAAACAATAATGCATATATATGATATATTAATAAGTTTTTAAACTACATACAAAAGTGCTTGACTTCAGTGACGACTTTAAATTTTATAAAATTATATTTTATTTTACATATTAAACATATAAATTGAGCATCTGTCGTTATAAAAATCAGGGTAATATATGTATTTTTAATATCCAGCATTAGTATAAAATAATATATAAGTATATGAAATCAGATATAATCACTACCAGCTGATGAGGAAGCATCGTATTATTATTGATTTTAAAATGTACTAAGCATGTACTATAGTATATTCTAAAATCAATGGTATTATCAATACCAAAAATCCCATATACGTGTTTAATATATTAATAAGCGCGTACGACTATGATATAAATAATGTATTATTTTATTTATTATTTTATTTATTGTTTTCTGATTACCATAAATTACAATATCACTTCCAATTGCAAATGAGATCGGGGCTGTTTATCGCATTATATTAATTCACATTGTAGCCATAAATACGTATCAGAAAATTAATATATGTATGTATATATAGAGTATAATGAGTGCCTTTAGGCAACGTAATATGAATACTTCAAGTACCACTAATATCAATGTATTGCCTTGCCTGCCATCTATCTAAGGCCCAATATTCAGAGTAAAAAAAAATTCATTAATCAATGTATCAACCAAGTGTTAAAAGTTTTGAAATGATTAAATGAAAAATATTGAAAAATATAGGAAACAGATGTACTCACAATGTGCAGGCTTAAATAAATTGCAGCAGTCATAACTAGGTCAGACTTGGATGACATTTTAACAGAAGAAGAACAGTAAATGTTGTTTTTGAATGAAATGTTGAGTTATTTGAAATTATTTTTAACAAAAAAATGTTGTAATAAATAGAAACAAAGCATTTTTAATCATAGTTAAATTTAATGATGCAAGTTTAGGGTTTATCTTTGATCTATCTATGAAAATCATTAAAATAACACTTGATTTTCTTAATTTCTCATTAATAGTATACTATATTCATAAATACCTATGTTATTTTTATTAGTTTAGTCCACATTTTCATAATTTTATACAAGACTGAAAAAATAATTTACCAAATAAAAAGAAATATTGCATTTTAAATACATTCATTCAAATCGACTATGACTAAATTTAAAATATTCCAGACATAGTGGGTCACACATACGTATACTTGCAAACCATTACATGCCCCTTTCATGTTAGCTGTTTTATCAAATAAACAACCAATAGTTTTAGAATCACTTAAACTTAAATTAATCAAATTCGCATTAGATTAAACATAAAAATCTTTGCACTGAAATCATTCACTATTACTAGCTTTAAAAGTTACTAACTTCAAAATTTTTTTGACAGTGATCATGGACACCCATTATAAAATTAACGATTAAAGTTGATTCATGGTTAGTTGAAATTTACTCAATTATTCAACAAAAATATTAATATGTATTTGTTTAAGAAAAAAATGGGATTATTACTATTATTATAAGTAATGTGACAGGAAACGAGGCTTGGGGGAAAAACTGATTGGGGGTTTAGCTCACAATCACGAACCTGTGATCCGAGCTAGTCGGACCATAATCATTATTCTAAGAGCATTATATAATATTATTAAAACACTACAGATATAAATCATTGTGCGCATAGACCGTTAAGTATTTATTACGTATAAACGTTTACCAAGCGTATTTCGATAAGAACACCAGCGCACCATCCGGAATAATCACAATGGGCGTTATACCGATATATAGCAGTTAGCAACTTTGTCCTCAGGACGACCAGAAATAATATAATATATTATGAAAAACAAATCTGGCGCGCATCAATATAATTTCAAAAAATCAACAGTTCTGGTGATGTGATGGGCTTGGTACATTCAAACCAGAGATAATAATTTTACACTATTAAACAATACCTATCCTCCTCGCTGTAACCTCAACCGATACTTCATTTAATTATTTATCTGGTTCAATTGTTATAACATTATATTCAAATTTCTCACCATTGTGTCTTTTTACCAAGGCAGCATTGTCACCCAACAAAAATGCTCCTTAAGGAATGTAGCGGCCGCCAAGGCTAAGTACTCTTCTCGAATACCCTTCATCTTATGTAAGTATATTATATAAATGATTTTTCAAGAGTAAATCTTAGTTCACACAGTGACATTGAAGCGTGACACAAGGTGCCGTAACACTTATATCCAGGCAGTGCCACCGTTTGAATAACATAGTGCCTCGATGTCACAATATTGCGACACTACCGCTACGGATCAAAAATATTTGATATGAAACACCGTGATAGACGAGGTGTCACACCACTGTTATTAGTTTTCACTTAAAAACCATTAGTATAATAAATTCATAGAAAGTTAGAAAATGACCTGAGATCTTCCGTCTGCAACTCATTTAATAACGTTTATGATGCATCTAGAACTAAGCACTATCTGCTTCCTAAACCATAATATTTTTTAATTTTTTTTTCTAATTTAAAAATAATTATTGGTTCAATAACATCCACAACTGCGTTTAAAACGTATTCATTAGCCATTTCAATTTAGTTTCACTTAACAAAAACAAACCCTGAATAAAAGCAAAATACCTAATTAGATTGATAATTGTTAAATAGTATGTGAAGTGGAACATAAAAGATTACAAATTCTTACAACAACCAAAATGTTAGTGTTTACATTTTTATAAATATTTAACTAAATGTGAACAGCACAGGACACTTGACACTGTGGCAGCAAATTTTGAACAGTGTCATGCAAATTAATGTTACGAAATCAATGTCATCGTGTGAACTAGTTTTAATGGACTAAGTAAAGAAGTCGGGTTGATATTTGCCGGTTGTCACTTATCGATTTTTTCAGTATTTTTTTTAAAGGAACTCTAAAATTCTAAAATACTAAAATTGAATTAATTAATTAATTATTTAATTAATTAATAATTACTTAATTAAATTAAGTAAATTCTAAAACTCTAAAATACAAGTTATTTTGTGTTAAAAACACTTCTTGTTGAATCGATGAAAGTTACTCATGTCAATCGTACACACACATATATACATGAATATATACATACATGTATTTTCAAGAGAATATTAACGATATAAAATGCACATTTCGAATACAGTAAAGAATCGATTTTAGATACTTTATATATCTAATAGCGCAACTAGGGGATTATCCAACCCCTCGGTTATCCTAACTTTACCCGATTAACCTTACGCCATTCTCCCCACCAATCACCTTCGAAAAATAAATGTTTTAAAATGAATGCTCCCCTTCCTAAAAATAAATCCTGGTTGTGGAACTGGTTAACCGGTTAAAATTATGCGACATGATATTCGCGATGCGTAGCGTGTCGTCCATAATAGTAATAATAAAAAATAGTACAAATTACGATTGTCGTTTCATTTCAAACACAAGACGAGCGTTTATAGAAGTGGTACCTATCTATGAAATATTAAAATAATTGTCTTGTCATTGTCGGCGGCATCGTTGTGGATTTATTTCTCCATGCGCGCGTCGTTTTTCTTCCATAAGCCGGATATAGTACCTCACTGCTGGTCACCCAACCACTACCCCTCCAGCCAATCAGCACTGGTCGTTTTTCGTTCCATTTGGTTGTCGTGAGCGTAACGAGTTGTTATTTTTCTATCGCTGAACCTGCGTTATAAGCCGGTTAACTGTTCACTATATCGAAATACTAAATATCTCCCGCATCATACGACTGACAAGTCCGCGGTATCTACACTACATCAAATTCAGTTTCGCACACGTGCATTCTACCCAGACTTAAACCAGCAAAGAAAATGACTAACGAACAGTAAGTGCATTTATTTTTTTCGTCCGTATTTTTTTGTCGCTCTCAGTGACTGTAGAAAAACCGCCCCGCCTCGTGGCCAACCTTCAATGTCGTGATGCGAGTCGCGTGGACAAGTCGAGAGAAACAATTTTACTCGCGACGACGCGCGTTCGGCTTCCAATAGGTGGAACATCTTCCCCGGAAGTCGCTCGACCACTGTCCGTCCGCTCTCGCACGCACACGTGCCTGGTGGTACCCGTTCCTTTAGCCCACGTGAAATTTGAGTTGTTTCCCCATGTCGGTCGCGTATTCACAGTGAGTCGTTGGGCGACAACCGCTCGAATATACCATGTACGTCTATAACGTAGTTTTTTCAAACGCTCGTCGGCTAAAGATTTGACCGCGCCGTCGAGCGTGTGACTCTTATCGATTTAACAGTACAGCGTTTCCTCCCCCCCCCATCTATTTTCGCTTCTACCTCTCTACCACCGGTCCGCGTGAACAATAGAAACTGGGAAAATAATTCAAGTGATATTTTCCCCCTCGTTGAGAATGCTCTAAAACTGCGATATTCACAAAACTAGAAATCTTTTACTGTTGACTAAATATACTTATGACCATAATATTTTTTCATCTATTATTCTACCAACATTAAAATGTTGAATTATTGCTATCATTGATAAGTTTAATAAACAATATATTATATTGGGGTTTTAATTAAAGTTATAAGTGTTCCTTGTCAAACGAGCTTTTTCGTGTACTCTGATATTTGCCAAACAGATATAACTACTAAATATCAGCTTCAATTAATGAAAACGTATAATGGTTCTTAAATATAAGTTATTTATTAGCAACAATAATTTTTCTTTAAATTAAGTTACTCCAATAAGTCATTAGGTTTTTAGATATTTTTCTTAGCGTTATTCTTATTATGTAGTTGGTGTTATTAGATATTGTATGCTAAAGTACCAGTTTCTTTGTTCTTAGGTACAAATTAATTTTTTTTAATTAGGTTAAATTTTCAATAATATTTTCATTCAACATAATATAGTGATTGTGCTTTGTGTTTAAACTAAACAATGGGTTAAAGGTATCAAACATACCTTAGGTATGATGAATAATTACTAGAAATAATATCACATTGAGTATATTTTAAGATTGCTAATATTTTAAATGAACTTTTTTTTAGAATATCTATATGAAATAGATATGATCTAGTATTTTTTGTTTATTTCCAAATTTTCTCATCTGTGCATTTAACTATTATGCTATTTACTCGAAAGTGGTAGAAGTATTAAAATTTTGAATATTAAGTATTTATTATAAGTTAATAATCAATTAAGATATTTTCATATTACCTATGTTGACATTTTTTATTAAATTAGTATAGATTTTAATTCATTAACTATATATTATTATTAACTTTTAAAGTGTTATTTTAGTGGTTGATGATTATTTTTATAATTGCTTCTTATTTATACATGCAGAATGTTTTGATTACTAACAAACATTTGTTTCAGGCCATTGATACCTCCAGTTATTTGGGCGCAACGTAGCAATGTAGTATTTGTTACTTTTTGTGTAGATGATTGTAAAAATCCAGAAATAAAAATTGAATCTGAACAAATAATTTTCCGTGGTATTGATGGTTCTCATCAGAAAGTATATGCTGTTACCATACCATTATATTCTGCAGTTGATGTAGAAGTAAGTTGAATACATTTATTTTTTTTATTGTGAACATTTTTTATAATTATATATTATAAATTTAAAGAAAAGCAAAACTACAGTTGGTGGTAGATATATTGAACTTGTTTTGGAAAAACCTAAAGATGACAACTCATATTGGCCACATTTAACCAAAGAGAAGAAAAAGTACCATTGGTTAAAAGTTGATTTTAAAAAGTGGAAGGATGAAGATGATTCTGAAGATGAAGACTCAGTAGGAGTTCCTGGAGGAATGGGTGGAATGGGTGGAGATAACCTTAGTGATGTAAGTTAATATATTTTAACTAATATATATATATATATATATATATATATATATATATATATATATATATATATATATATATATATATATATATATATATATATATATATATATATATATATATATATATATATATATATATATATATATATATATATATATATATATATATATATATATATATATATATATATATAAAGAAGCAGTTTATTTATATAGATAAATAAATAAAAGCTTAACCTGGAGTATTATAATATTTGTAAAGTATGGTCGATTTTAAATTAAAAAATCATCATTAGATACCTACAAAGTTATAAAATTACAACTAAATATAAAAAAATGAAGTTGCAACTTAATAGCTTATATTTATTTATTTATTTATAAGTATTACTAATTTTTAATTTATTTTTTATTTTAAATATTGTATAAAACTATTTTTTCCAATTGTTTTATTTAAATATGTGTTCTAGATGATGAATTTGATTGGTGGTGGAGCAGGAGGTGGACCAGGAGCTGGTGAAAATAAGTTTGGAAACATGGGAGGGGAAAGTTCTGATGATTCGGATGACTTAGAAGAAATGCCTGAGCTAGATGACATTGAAAGTGAAAATGTAATTATCAAGCTTTTTTTTTAAATAATAATTCTGAATAAATTTTTGATTTATTATGTTTATTTATTTACAGGGAAAAGGAAAGGAGAAGAACGAAGGAAAATTGCCTGATCTTGAAGAAGTAAAACCGGCACCTACTGCCTAACTCTACTATTGTCATTATCTCATACTTCCGAATTTTTGTTCATATAATAATACGGTTTAATTTAAATGATTTTATACGTGTAATTTTTACATCAATTGAACTAAGTGAACATAATTCGTACCTAGTGTGTGCATTAACATTTTTAATTTAGTTAAAACGCCTATTATTGTTCACTCTGCCTGTTTAATTTGTGGAAGATTGTTGAAACTTGAATTTTCTCCACATTCCTTGCACTTCTAGAAGTAATACCTTTCCTGAATTATTTTTTAATAAAATTTTTTCGTTTTAAAGTAAACTCTTTAAATTTCTACAACAAATCTTTTTGCAGAATTTCATGTCAAGTGTTAGTAAATTGATAAATATTTTATACTATTTTAGTAATGCTAACATTTATATTATTTCATTAATTATTGATGAGATAAAATCTTAATACAATTACAGGTCTGCAATTGTCATTATAAAACAAATATCTATTTAAGCTACTAGTTTTTTTTAAATGTTACTTTACATACATATTCAATTTTATTGTGAAATAAATTAATAATTCTTAATTTATATTTCAAGCTATTCTGGTTTATTTTATTTTAAACTATTATAATTATGTTTAAAGATTAAAAATGTAATATATGGAGAAAACTAGTAACATCTGCTCAATTTTTAATGGACAAATATAGACTGAATGTAATTAAAATGTTTATATAGCATTAAAAATTACAAGCTTATAAAATCAAATATTC
The DNA here is from genome assembly GCA_034509805.1 of Sipha maydis. Lineage (NCBI taxonomy): Eukaryota > Metazoa > Arthropoda > Insecta > Hemiptera > Aphididae > Sipha > Sipha maydis. Next base: position 41,633 of record JASXSY010002810.1, read on the forward strand.
TAATAATTTTCTAAGTATTCTGTCTCATTTTTCTTTTAAGTAAAAGAAAAAAACAATTGCTACCTTAAGTGAATAAGTTGAGTACTTACAACTTAAAATGAAGAGAACCATTTACTTTATTGGAAAATGTATTGGAATGATTCCTGTCTTCCCTTTCCGCAAACCTGAACAATTTTAGTTTTTGTTTTTATACATATAAAATGTTATGTTTATAAAATAATTGAATTATCCTATTCCATATTTAAACTTAATTATTAGTTTATGCATTGAAAGGAAAATTGCATCTATATTAAATTTTTAAATTTTTCGTATTGTATAAATGTGCATTGATTATATCATATATATGACGGTTATTTGGTAACAATATTTTGATAATCTTTAGTATCTGGGGAAATGTCTATGTTTCTTAAACATTCATCTATT
>JASXSY010002811.1:0-20729 GCA_034509805.1 Sipha maydis
AAAAAAACATGCTGTTGCATACTAATCCTAGCCCTGGTGTGATTACTGTGTAAGCATATTGCTTTAAAAGCGCGTAGACGGTCAACAATTATTTTTAGGGCTGTCTTAGGTTATACATTGAATACATGTGTACAGTGCTGCGGCACGTAATACATCGCATGCAGAGCCGTCCTAAGGATTCTTATGGCACAGGGCAAATTAGTCCGAGTGCCCTTCAAATGTCACAATAATATTCGAATATGATGCAAAAACCAAGTTTGCAAGATGTTAGTAAATATAGTTTTTCAAACCCCAATATAACAAGGGCATTTAAATTCACCGATAAAATGAATTAAATTTTTATTAACTTCTCAACAATGCATTACCAGTTACCACATTCAATTAAAATTCAATATATTCTTAGATAATGTATAAGCAACCATAAAAAATAAGAACTTGGATGGTTATAATTATTTAGAAATTAGTATAAAACTAAAAATGTAACCGGTATAATAGTGCTTAAATATAAATTTAAGTTAATTTTATTTAATTAAGTTAATTAATATTTCATAAAGAAAAATACTTTAAAAATAATATATTGATATCAATAATCTTTAACGGGCAACGCCTAGTATTTATAATCAATCTGGGCTTTAAAGGTACTTACCCCTCTATTTTATATTTTCCCTACACGGTGCCTGGGGAAAAATGGTCCCGTGGACTCTCCCCCCCCCCCCAAGCGACGGTTTTGGTCGCGTGCATGTACTTTTTCGCGCATAGATGATTGAAAGGACAAGGAATACGAACCTTCATATTGTGTACACTATTATTGAGCAAGGCGAGACATACATGTGTAGATTGACGTAAGTGGAGTCTTTATACGATACACGCCGAAGAAAACACGGCATGTGCTATGAGCAGTAGGTGCATAGGATTCCGTGAAACGAAAACCTATCCGGACGCGCGGTTGTGCTCGTGTCATTGTTGCAGGTACTTGCGCGATAAAATATAATATATACGTATAAAATAAAAAGAAATAAAAAAGCGTATAAAAAAAATGAAGTACAACATCTATAACAAAATACGAAGGCGGAGAAATTCACCGAGCGTCGTATATACCTACGCCGCACATCAATCTGTTTGTATACCTCGCACGATTTCCGATTATTGTTGTTGTTATTATTATTATTATTATTATTATTATTATTACATTCGGGTGTCATAATGAATAGCCTATAAATCCACACACGGAACAGTCAATTAATATTTTTCAATCGCATATTATTTCCAAATACAGAAAATACCCTGTATATAATACGCATTTGTAAGTATGTAATACGCAATACGTACGTTTAGTTCACGTAGGAGGCGCGCGCGTTAGAAAATTAATTAATAAACTTTAATGTAGACTACGGCAGCGAGGGCGACGATGGGAGATGAGGCGAAAAAAAAAAAGAAAAAAGGAGACGAATTAACCGTGAGTTGGGTCCGAAAAACCGGTGAATACTTAGAATATCTTTACGACGCGAGGATTACGTTTAGGTGTCGCGGTCACGTCAGATGGACGCACGTGCGCTTTTATACCATGACACACGTTTTCGATTTTCCAGCGTCGTATATTCTTGTATATGTTTTTTTTATCATTATTATTATTACAAATACATATATATATATATATATATATATATATATATATATATTATTTTAAATTATGTCTCGTGGAATAATAACCCCGGAGTGTTTCGAGATTCATCAGCCGCGTTGTTATTGTCATTATTATTATTACTATTACTATTATTATTATTATTATTATTATTATTATTATTATTATGGTTATTATTATTACTATATAATATATGGAATAAAGACAGGTTGCCGGGATAGGTAAACAATGGATCGTTTCGGGTCGAGTTCACCGTTGGGTATGAATTTTTCCATCAGAAACACAGCAAGCCACCAAGAACAATCGCGGGTCCGGGGGTCGTGTAATAATAATCAATATAATATTCTATTATATTATTATTATTATGTATGTTGGCTACAGTGTATATATATACACAATGGAGTTAAAAGTAGCACCGGCATTGGGTGAATTTTTCGGATTCTGTACCGAATACCGTTTCGTATATTTGTACGCAGTGGCTGCATAACATCTCGTATAGCTAAACCATAAGTACACCATAATAAATATACAGCAGGTAATATCACGTTACCGCGGGCCCGAACGTTATGGGGATTTAAATTTGTTTTCACGGTGGCAGAGCGGACCAGTGAGTATTCCTTGTCTGAAAATGAAATCGGAACGTCTTAATACATATGAGCTGTGTCAACTCCGTATCACTGTTATCTCGTATACCTTGTTGCTACTCTGCTGGATCACTAGAGATTTGCTTGCATAGATAGTAATATTTTAAATGTTTAAAAATTTAATTAAGTTTCGTATTAATAATAAATTCATAAGACCTTTAATTGTAATTATTAACTACACTTTTAAATGCATCGCATTATATTGCGCGATTATATACTACAATTGATTAATTATTTCCACCCATTTGCAATCTCGAATACAATATAAAAATTAAATAATTAAATAGTTTAGGTACAGGCAAATTATGGTATCTGTAACAAAATATTATTATATTATATGTAAATAAACAATATTTATCTAGTTCGTTTATATGTTCCTATGGAACGTATAGGTATATTTAATTTGTTCAATACAAGTGAAAATAGGCCCTATATGTAATGCTTTTGTTATTATCCAAGTACGCCTTGAAATGCATTGCTAGTTATGCAAATGGCTAAGGTTCGTATCTAGAAAGAGAAAATCTTCCATAAGTACAAATAGTTTTAGTCATTATTTTCCATAACATCATATTAACATGTAAAAAAAAATGTATATAATTCATTTAACATAATAATTTTACATTATAGAAGTGTTGCCTTTTCACTGAAAAATTAATATTAATTCTAATATTAAGACCTCTTTTTTTTAGCTGGAGACTGAAGAGACTAACGCATATATTTAACAGCGAAGTATTTTCTACGTCTCGCTATAAGTATTAAGTATACTGATAATACATTTATATAAATTAGAATAAATTACGTATGCGTGTGTGTATTTTTTGTCATATATTTTTGTTATTGAGTTCAATTATTATCGTAAAGCAACTATCTGTTATTAATTGCATAGGTATCCTATAGGTTTTAATATTTATATTTACACGTAAGATTTTAGATTTTATTCAGGTATACTTACGTATGTATAGCGTCTATTGCATAATATGTAGAAATGTATACAAAGACTAAAGCGTGATTCCAGTTTAACGGACAAGACAATATATAATGCGCACGCATTATTATAATATAGAATTTTACATTATTATAATATACTATGCCTATAACGTATATTATACGTATTATGAACCTATATATGCACATTGTATTCATTATACCAACTCGAGGTATACACCGTCGATACAATATTATTATACATATAATATATGGATCTCCATTTACATTCGCAACGACTTACAATATCACATTATGTGTTCGTGCGGCCCTCTGATGTACGCGCGACAAGCAGGTCCCAACAGATAAAATACTGGAATCGGCGATTTATAGTTTCATACAGAACTTCGTAACATGCATAGAATAAAGCTGCTGATACACGTATCTGATAGTATTAATGTAGACTGTAGAAACATATAATAAAACGTATACGTGTAGTAAATAGCAAGTTCAGAGCATGAGATTTAACACATTCGTTATTGATAACCGTGGCAAGATAATCGCTTACAGTTATCGTGAATTTTAATAAATTTCGATTTAACTGTATTTTTTTTTTAAGTAATTTATGTATTTTATTTGAAAATTGATTTCAGCCCAGACGTGTTTGCAGGACACATTATTATGCAATTAAATTGCCATTGATTCAATAAAATTATAGTAATATTTTTTACTTTTTTTTATTTAAAAAAATTACCGGCTTCAGCAATTGAGGTTATTATCCAACGTTAATACAGCTATTTTATACACAGAGTTGTAAATATTTATAATAAATTACAATTAATACTTTGTTTTTATTTACAATATAATAATTATGTTGATTAGTATAGAGTTTATTAATTAGATTACATTTTGAAATGAACTTTATGAGTGTTAGAGTTTGTTCTTCGTTTAGAATTGCTTTGATGTTACGTAGTTGTAAGTGTAGGTGCGTATATTTTTCATTCTTCAAGTATGTGTTTTATTACAATACGTGTTTGACATGAATCGCATAAAGGTGGAGGATCTTTGCTGATTAGGAAGGAGTGCGTAACATAAGTGTGTCCGATTTTTATTCTGATAATTGAAATATCTTGACGTCGGCTGAGATTTGATCTGAAGGTGTATGCCATTGTTTTACAGACATTTTGATAGATTTTATCTTATTGGTTGGTAGTGGTGCAGAGTCTCAGTAGTGTTGCTACGATAAGATAATTTTATTTTTTATTGTATAAATATATAAATATCATTAGAGGATATTTTTCGATGGTTTTGTTAGGTGTATTTTTATTTGTTTGTAATATTCATAAATATAATCTTTTTTAATTTATAAATTATTGACACTGAACCTGTGAAATTGTTACCTATATATAAGTAAATTGCATTTATAAATGATTTTATATATAATGATACAACGACGTGGTGAATTAGAATAACGCGTGCTCATTTAATATTCTATGGAGTACATCATTGGCTTGTTTATCTGCATATGGTTTTTAGTCGATTAATAATATAAGTACGTTTTCGCGTAAGTTCCTCGGGCGAAATAAAATAAACCATATTATTGGTAAGAAGTATATATTTCATATTATTTTTTTCCATGTGTTGCCCAGGGGAACACGGACTCGTTATTTTATGTTTTTAATCAGTAATATCAATACACACTTGTTTAACAGCTGTACATTTTGTACTTATATTGGAATTTCCTTATACGTATTTTATCGTTAATTATTTAGCACATAGGAGTTCTCAAAATATAGCTTGATATTTTGCGGGATTTTCGTTTTTATATATTATAAAAGTAAATAATTCTAAAAATGCTTATAAATATATAGTCCATTGCAGCGCAACAGCGATTGTGAAATAGTACGAATTAAAAATATAAAAATTGCACATTTTTTTGAAAAATTGTAAATTATACATTATTTTAATATCCGAATAAAATAACTAAATCAGTATTAAATTTAGAAACTGAACATTCACAATAATATACAATTTTTTCTAATTATTTTTATTTATTTATTTTTTTATAATAAAATTTATAAAACAATATGTGAGTATTAAGTGAAAATTTGAAATAAAAATGTCTAACAGTATACAAGTTGACAGTAAAATATACCCAACGACAGGCATGTCAAACACGCGGCCCGCGGGCCGCATGCGGCCCGTGGCTCATTTATTTGTGGCCCGCGGCTACCAATATTAATGGACAAAAAAAAAAATATTTATGTCGTGTAACGACTATTTTAGATTCTTAGAGAGTGGTTTATTTGGTATACATTATTATACTGTCTTATCTTCTGATAAATCATAATCGAATAAGGATTATTGATGGTTTTATATAAATTTATATCTATATAGATATATAGAAAAATGTATAAAAAATATTTATTTTTTCGCTAAATTTTTATGTGCGGCCCAAATAGTATACTTTTCAATAAATTTGGCCCATCTGATACTTTGAGTTTGACATGCCTGCCCAACGAGATATATTAATTGTTTTTTACAATAAAGATAGCTGCAGATAGCTTCAATAACGTTTATTTCAAAATGCATTTCTTCTCAATAATAATATCATACATTATGTTAAAAAAAATTTGTATCATTGTATTCGTTTTTTATTGTTAGTTGGATTTTACATAATTAACGAATTAACTGTAATGCCTGAAGGCAATTGCTCTTTAATTGTATAAATCTATTAGTGACAATCTTGATAAGTTATTCGCTATAGCAGTATAAATATATAATTTTAACAGATTTATATAGCAGAAAACATAAAAAGTCAGCTTATTATCACTTGTTACGTCAATTATTTTTATTATTTATAATTATTTTTTTTCAATACATTTATTAGCCCTCGAATCTTTTTATAAGGTAAGCACTCGCGTGTGTATATATATATGTATATAAATAAAGTATAAAAAAAAAATTATCGAACTGTTATGAAACGCATAATACAAGGAACGTGACTGTTATAAATGTCTATTTCATCGGATACGTGACTATTTTATTTGTCTGAGGACGTAAAACCATGTACCCGGAATGTAATATATATATATATTATAATAAATTATAAATTCTCGATGGAAATCGAAACCAATTTGTCCTCTAGGTTTATACTTAAGTATGATTTAACACGCCAAGATCATATTATATAATAGTCATGCGATCGCCTTTTACAAGCCCACGTTTTTATAATGAATACCTAAGTAATCCCTTGGTCTTAATTTTTTTCCTTCTATCCTTTCTTCTTCGTAAGATCGCGTTTATAACAATTAGTTTCGACACGGTTTTGGGGGGTGTGATGGATATCATGAGTAGAATAATAATAATAGTAATGATAATATATAGTACTATAGCTAGTGGCAAAGGGTGGAGATTTTGACGGGTGCGTGATGTAATGCGGGCACGTATATTTTTTCCACCCCGTATACTTATATAAATATATGGTAGCACGTACATTATGTATAGTATAGTTGTATATGGGCGAAAAAAAAATTATGTCTATAGGCATGTTATTCACTGGAAATAAAGACGTACTGCGGAGCAATCCACCTCTTGCCGGGCGTCGCGCTAGATATCCCTAATCCGATATTATTATAAACACAAATCCTTTAACCTGAGCAGAAGAGATTGTTGCAACGTTTTGTAGTACACCAATCGCCGTAAACTGTATGTTCCGATCCAGTTTATACAGGGAGGCGAATGAAAATAACAGTTGCCCACTGCAGTTTATATCTACTATGCATTGATAATTCCTATCATCATTGGTTTGCCACGCATTCTACACGGCGGCACCTGCCTCTGTTTTCTTCGCTTCGATATTATTACACTATACACATACACAAACATTACGGAGTTCCATTATACACACATATATATACATACATCATACATGCATGCATGTGTGTACAATCGAAATGGAATATTGCAGCCAGAGGCACGACTGTAACTGTTAGAAAAAATAAAAATCTAATAACTACCGGAACGTCAGATCTGTATAACTATTTGATCCGTATAATTATTTGTGTTTAATTCCCAAAATGCTACCGGGTTAAAGGTGGAATTTGTTTAAACGATTATTTTTTCGTTTATACGTAGGTTCAGTAGTTTGTGTATCATTTCACGCAAGACATGTCCGAGATATGCATATACGTACATTATACGCGTATGATGCCCGGGGAGGTCTAACTACTTGCGGGGAAAATGGTCCAGTTGAAACGAAGGTATAATTACTTACGTTTGTATACGACATACGGAACAGCGTAGTACAACGCCGTATTATTGTCGACCGCAAGAATTATGATACTATGACCGAAGTGAATAATTTCGATAACGATTGGTTTTATTCTTCTTTTTCTTCAACTTTTAATGACCATTAAGGCCCATCATTGATTGGTTTTATTAATGAGAATATATTATTTCATCACATAAAATACTGTATTTTATACTCGTATGGTTAAAATGATATCAAATCGGTTGTACACGTTTTGTATAATACGTACGGAACATATTGAACAATGTTCTAACGATAACCGTGAAGTTTTAATAATATTACTACTATTACAACTCCAGCTATGGGCAGCTATTAGTTTTGCAGTGGATAGTAAAAACTTAAAAATTAATATTAAAACGAAGTGATTAAGACCGAGATTTTAGATTTAACATTATCCAGTTGTATTCTTAATTTGTTGAAATATCTGAACAACTAATAATTTTACTAAATTACATCACTATAAGAGTACAATAATATTATGTATTCATAATTCAATAATTGTACTACACGTGTATTGAAATTAGTGAAATGTTTTTTCTTTTTCTATCTTTTCTATCTATTTTTTTAACGAGAACATTTCTTACTCCCACTTAGGTATAATACCCAAACATTTATTTTTTTCTATTTACATTGTACATTTTACAACAATAATAGTATTAAAGATAAAATAATAACAATATTACCAGCATAAGCTGGTTTCGAACTAATGCGTTAAGCATTATTCACAATAAATATTGTCTATTTTTTTATGTACATACATTTTTTATTTTTTTATTTTTATTTTATAAATTTTAAAAATTACCTATACACATTAATTTGTACAATAAGCCAATGAGATGATTAATATGATAAATATCAAGATTGAGGGAGTACATGAGACTCCCTTGTGGAGTTTAACTCAGAAGTTTACATTAATTTGTATGTACGACGTAATATGGAGTATTTATAACATTTATTTACGAGATACGATCGTAAAGGGTGTACAATACACTCGAGTAAGAGGAGTTGGTGCCTATTATAGGTCGAAGAGTATTTGTAATAATGCGACTAATGCGATAACACACACATACACTCGTGCAAATATATAATTGTATACTATTGAAACGTCAACACGATCGGGAAACCGTTTTGGATTTCATTGTGAACACAGCGTTGTATTGTACCCGGTAATGCGTATATGATATTTATGATATCGCAATAATGTGATAATTTTATATTATATATCCGAACGATTCGCTCGGCGCGACGGCGTTGCACCACTATAGCGCATACATATTATATATCTCCGTAGTCACGACATGGTCACGTTTTATTTGTACTCGCGCTAAATAAACGACTGAAAGACCCGCGCAGCAAGACTGGGACTTCGAGGTTTGCTGCTACGGGCTTATTATAACACGAGAACCCAACTGTACATGGTGTGTGTGTATATATATAAATATATATATATATATATAGATAGGTTAGGTATCCCTCATATAGGTTCGTGACGATTGTGTTATTTAGGGAACGGTTCAATTGACTTAGGCGTACAATTGGCTAATGCTTTGATTGATGATTTCTCTTTTCTTCTCATCTCATCTCTCTTCTTCCTAGTTTCTTCTCTTCCTCATATATTTTTGCTGTGCACACTACCCGTACAATAATATATTATGTGATATTTATATATATATTACCATGTCCGTTGCGTATGCGTATAATAGTGATAAACGCGGGCCAGCAGGACGATTAATAAATCCGGAAAAGCATAATCGTCCCTTTACAATGGTGCTGCTCGTCTCGTGCGCGTGTGCGTTTATACCTATTGATACATACGTGCGTGTATACAATATGGTGGTGGATATGAGACAGGCACGTAAGCAGAACTTTTAGAGGTCTAGAAAAATTTAATTTTTCCTACCGAAAATGTTAACCTCTTGCAATAATACAGAATTTAAACACAATTTTAATGCATCTAAGATATTAGAATCGTTTTAATTAGGTACCTTTCAATTTAAGATAATTTTATTAACTTTTCAACTATAAAGGATTACAATTTATGGACAAGTAAGTTGAAATTATGGGGAAGTGGATATAGACCCCATTCAGTTTCTACCCGGTTATGTGTCTGGTTACAATGTACACACATTGATCTTTATCGGACAAATATTATTAAAACATTTCGATTTAATATTATATTCTGCATGCTAATTTTCTAAAAAAACAAAGTTGTGAGTCTGTGTTCAAGTGTCATGTGTGTATTATATCATATAATATTATAATTATGACATAAATATTGTACCGTAAATAATACCAATTATATTATACGAATACGTTAAGTTGCGTTACATGGTCTTCGGTTATCCATTATCACCTTCGTTATCTCGAACTTTTTGCAGTGTAGGTATATTTTCATAATGACGACCAAATACTGTTTTTAAACTTGCAAAACATTTTGACATACTTATAATAAATCAGCTATAGAATCGTAAAATTAAAAATAAACGTTAACGCACATAATTTTCAAAATAAATGTCGACCTTCAATGGTATATTTCACAGTATTTACATACTATATAATATATATATATATATATATAGACACGGAAGTATGTGGGAAAGTTATACTGCGCGTAGTTAAAGCGAAGCGTTTTAATAGATTTCTTTATGCCTCATTTACCAGTAATCGATGTTCACTGCAGTCATTACATTAAACCAATGGCCAGACCGAGAATATCAAGCATCTAAATCTTTTACAGCGTTGTTTATTTTGTAATCTATAATGTTATAATGGTTTATATTAGATTCGGTATGTGATTATTGACAAATGACCGAAAGTGGTAATTTAATAGGTGATTCATGATTTATATTTATTTAAAATATAAACGGGTGCACTTCTCTGTTTAATATCCACTATTACAGCGTAGAATCACGTAGTTCAGAAATTTAGTTTGAAAAAAAAAAATGTAAATATTGAAATGTAATGTTTAAATAAAATAAAATATACTGATATATATGTAGGCAAAGCAATATGAAACAAAAGAGTGCGTAATTTATTTCAATATTCATGAACGATGTGGAATATCGAATAATTTTAATCGCAATACTGGACCTTACCCATCATTCATATAAGGTGCTTATAACACTATCGGAAAACAGTTAATTTGTCAAAAATTCGCTACCTCAAAGGTTAAAGTACAATCCCTGTTTAATTTTCAAACTTACGTGAGCAAAATTCCGGACATTCCCCCATTTTTTCTCTTTTAAATAAAATATAAAATATATAATTTTTTTTATTTTTATTGATTTAATCAAAAATGTATGAAGATTGACTAAAAAAAAAAAATATGTATTTTATAATTAATAAAAATGGCTTACAATTCAGACATGAAAATGATACATTTTGTAAAAAAACATTTGACTTTTTATTCTTTTGTTATTAACAAATATAACACATATTTCTTAGCCTTTGTTCATACTATTTTTTTTTTGTAAAACCATATCATTTTGAATATTTAACAATTTAATAATCGCTTGTGAATTTTATTTCTAGGGTGCTTCAATAAGCATCAAAATATTTGGATGCTGAGTTCTTATCAAAACTTTAAGTTTATTATTATAACCTTCTCTTATATTATTTGTGCTTTTTTTTTGTAGTATTGTTACATTCCATAAGTATGGAGAAAAAATTGGTGAGGATCGCCATTACGTTAAATCATTTGATTTTATAGTAGTTCTCTTGTAAGTCCAATTGACGTATGTTCTATAGAAATATAATAGTTCATCAATATCTGAACCATCGAGGTTATTTGAAAAATCATACAGCACAGACATAACTATACAAAACGTACGTTATAGCGGTAATGGTAATAATATTTTTAACATTTATAACTGTACATACCCTTTCTTAATATCCTTCAGAGGTAATCATGCTAAACCTTTAATCATGTCAACTGTTTGACGAACATTTTAATTTTCCTTATATTTCGTAGCAAGTACTATGCTTTGAGCTTTACGCCAAATATTTTCAATAGGATGATAACGACAACATTGAATATTAATGTCGACAAATACTAATTCAATAGCTTGAATCGTAGATTGGTTAAAGTCAATAAACGGATAAAATAATTACTCGTAGAAGAGGATTAATCGCGGTACTTTTTGAATGGCATTAAACGATTGGCGATGTGAAAACAATGCACCGGGTTGCGGTGTAGACAAACCGTTTTGCGAGCGCACTTATGTTTAGCATTACGTTTATAATTGTTTACGAGTGCGTTGCACTTCGCAGTGATAATCGGAGTGCGATGCGTGTGGCCGTCGTGGTCACATATCGGCGGGACGCGACACGGTGCTGGTTTCCCCGATCGAACAAGAGATCGTCAGTTCGACCGACGATCGGATACAACGCCGACCGGGGAGGGGGAAGGGGGGGGGCAGTACGCGACATCCCCGCGCACGCGTCACACTCTTCGAACGACAAACGCAACGTGTACACGTCGACGGTGACGTTTTAGACGTGCACGTGGGCCCCGTGGTCGTCATCCGAAGGGCGAACTCTCCGCGTGCAGCTGGCACATGGATGCGTAGCGATCAGATCAGTAACCGTATTTAACGCCGATCAAATGGACGTGCCGCCGCCGGGCGATCACAATACGACGCGCGCGCAAGCACGTGCTTCGACGTACCCGCACCGTACACACGTACACCGCGGTGCGCGCACGCACACGAGCGCGTTTACGAAGCGACCATTGTTCAGTAATGTCCAAGGACACGTTCGAGAATATTATGTCAACTCGTCCTGGCCGAGCGTCCAGAGGAAATAATAAAAACAATGGTCCACCGGTCGAGGGCAACGAACACACGCATGCGAGTAGCAACACATCGGTACGACGCGTGTAGCAACGTGAACGCATATGTAAATCATATATTATTAACAATGATAATGGTCCGCGGAAGACACGTTAAAAGCGGTCGGATAACTTCTTGCCGCTGTCGACTCCGACGGCTGCGGTAGTCGATGTACTCACGAACGCGTCATCAAAAAACATACTACGTATTGAGTGTTGTTGAAACATTTGAGTGTTGCCGTTACGCGGAATGTTGCACTGATTGCCGTTAATATTACATTCACCTTACCGCGTGAAACAGGAGTTTTACCATATTTTACGTATGCAAAGAGGTGTGTTGTCGAACCACCAACTTTCGCTTTGATTTTGGATTGGAAATCCTGTATTTTACCACGATTACTATGTTATGTTCAAAAATTTGGAGCGGGAATTACAAAACTTGTTCAACGTAACGCTGTGAAGCATAGAAATCCTTATCCGTGATTAATGATGATTAAGTGAAAAAATAGGTTGTTGTTGAATGTACAAAAGCAGCGTCAAAAAGAAAAGAAATTCGTGTAGTTACTTTTAGTTCAGTTTATGACCAAATACAGCATACTTTTTGATTTTTTCTTTAGACATACTGTGTAATCGCTCAATCAACTTTCAAATCATACTTTCACACTATTTGTTATTGTATATTATTATAATAACGGAGCCAATTATCGCATTGATAAATATTTAATAATAAACAGTTTTTACACATGATAAACTTTCATTATTATAATTTTACATTTAAACATTATTTCGAATCATCAGTTTTCCACAACACGCAGACACTTAAAACTGGTATACACGCTTATTGGCATCTTGAATATTTTTATAAACATTTTAATGTAAACTAAATATTACTGAAGGACTCGGACAGAATAAATGCAAGTTAAAAGAGTGTGGTTATTCATTCAGCTTGTACAAAATCAGTGTTTAGAGACATTTAATTTTCGAATAAAAGAACATATACTCATCCTTATAATCCAATAAATATAAAAATAATAAGAATTTAAGGTTTTTGAAAATAAAATGGTTAAGAAAAATACAATGGTGATAAAAGTGAAATATAAACAAAAAAAACACTTGATTATTTCCCAAACTTGTTTTGTTCATCTTTAGTTGAATTTGTTTTTATCATAAAAAAGAAACTATTTTATAATTTATTCCCATGTACATACGCCGTAATGAAGACGTAGGGTTAATAAAATATAAACAATAAAAACTGTTTATGCTTTTTTTTTTAAATATATACTCGTATTACTTAAGGCTTACTTACTTGGTACCAATACAATATTTAAAGATATTTTTTAAGTTCGTTAAGGTTTTGTGAGATTATAAATGTCGTAAAACTAACTGCTATTTTACATTGTTGTCTGTTTAACGGCTCATTGGAAACAAGAATGGTCATAACTCATAGACTAGATCATACGCGATTAAAACTCATATAATTTACATATTATATAAAACATGTACACACACGTAAAAGCATGCTCTCGAAATGTTCTAATACATTAAAAGTATTTATAGACTCAATTATTATGTATTGTTAAAAAGTGACTACATAATTCACATTTAATTGGACGTCATATTTGAACATTTTTTAATATTGAACTTAATGCGAATTTACTTGAATGTGAAATTATTGTTTTTCAGGATTTTCATACCCTAGAGCCTTGAACCACTGAAAACAAAATATATATATATATATAATGCGTAACGTTGATACAAAATACTGTTTAATGACCGTCTATAAAAGATAAATATATATGGCATATACATTTAAAATGTAAGAAGCAAAATGTTATAATTTCGTGCGTATAATTTATGGCTGCAGTGAACTGTAATAAATCATCACACGAATCGATCGAATTTTAGAAGAGAGAATTCGAGTGTGGGGGAAGTAATAAAATCAATTTTTCCAACTCTACGGGATGTTTATATACATTCGGTGTGTTGATACATGAATTCACCGACCGCGCACGAATTCACGCGAATACACCACTTTCGGTATCCTATAATTAGCGTGACCAACTCTTTGCACAGATATTACACAAAGTATAGTACTATACTTCTTACGCGCGTATACATGCATATATATATATATATATATGTATTAATAGTAAACGGATAACGATGCCCGAGCTCTAAGTGCCGCCGCCGGTCCGGTATACTTCACAGATGTGTACAAATTATTATGATAATACATGATACATAGGTGCACATATACGTGTTTTCATATGTATACTTATGGCGTATTATCGAGAGCGTTATATAGATCGAAAGAGATTTTGTTTTCTTTCCGATCGGCGGCGAGCCATCGTGTGCCGAACCAAGACTGCGTGTGTATAAAACATAACTACACACAGATAAACGATGTATACGTATAAACGTACGTACGTACATACACGCACGCAAGTAAAAAAAAAGTCCACCCCCGAAGGGCCTGGTTATTACCTGCTCTCGCACACGCTCATACATGTGCATGTAAACGGACAAGTGTTGAACTCAGTGACTGATGGCGCGAACATACGCGCACACACGCGCGCGCGCACTCGCACCAGTCCATCGTATCCCGTTTCACCGGCAACGTACCCGCCGGGCCGCCGCGCGTAAGAAACCGGTACCCTCAGCGCCCCGACACGACTTGCTCTTGGCTTCAGGCTTTTTGTGTGTGTGCGCGCGCGCGTATGGGGTCAGAAAGTGGCGTGCGCAATGATTGACGGCCATCGATTACCACTCTAGGATCGATACACACGTATAAAAATATTAAAAAATGTATTCTCAGATGTGTAGAACGCGTAACGATGATTTATAATAATATTTCGTATTCAAATTAAGAAAAATATAAAGAGTCGGCGCGTGATACTTGTATTCGAGCGCGATGTGCGTCAAACGAATTCGTACGGTACTCTCGAAATTAATTACATTTCTTGTCTGTCCAAAATCGGATCATAAATTAAGAGCATGTATGTAAATAAATCTATGGCCACTGTACGTACATTTGTGCGTGGTACAGTTGCGTTTTAAATATACGCCAATGTATACATATTTATTATTATTATTATAATACATGACGATTGATCGATGCTATTATGCAGTGCATAAATGCAATTACTACGTTGTACGAACAATCATTGTTTTCTACACAACAATAGTTGCAAGTTTGGGACGCTCATCTTAGCGTAGCACCTTGTACAACCATGCATCGGATTATATTATTTTATGTATTATTGATCGTAAAGTAATTAAAAAAAATAAAAAATAAAACCGAAAAAATCTTAACTTTATGAGCACTACAACGTTCTTTCGGTTCGACCATAATGGAAAAATGTTTTGTGTACCTAGCAAGCATTATCTGTACTATAATTTTGAATATATCCATGTTCGTAACATCTAAACAATACAATAAAACTATGCATGTAATATTTATAGGTATACGGTCGACGATATTGAGAAAGGAAATCAACATCTCAGATAGGCGACTGTCATCCGTCAAAAACCGAATTGTTTCTTGACGGTATTCTAACTGCACCGCTGTGTAATCGAAATACGTTAAGTGCAGTAACGTTATAACATATACATTATACTCTCTCCATCAAATAGCTTCACCTATCATATATTACACGCTATTAGTTATATTACAACGTTTATTGACATCTTATTAATATTCATCTGAATGTTGTAACTATAAGTATATTCGATTCAGATAATCTATAGTTAAGCTTATACGAGTACATAATAATACAAGGAAAATCGTGAATAAAATAATCTCCGAACATAAAAAACAAACGGCCAAATTTGAATACACTATTGTAAACAATTTCGATTTGAACGAAAACTAGTTCAAGTTCGACGCGTGTACAGAAACTCTCGGATTTGGTCTCATCATATATATATATACTTGTAACGCAGTGACTTTAACGATAGAAGTGCACATACATACACATGAGAAAATAAAGCGTGAACGATGAGTACGTGAGTGATAGGTAGAGGTGAAGTGCCGAAGTGGTACATATATGTATATATGTATGTATGTGTGTGTGTGTATGTGTATGTGTATAGAAACTTTTGTCATGTACGTTTAATGAGTTAGGTGAGGTTAGGATTTACATTGATACACACAGTGTGAGGCAAATTAAATGGAAGTAAAGATAAAATTGAAACAAAAAGAAAAAATAATATAATAAAACTCGTATGTGAAGCAAAGTAGTACCCGCTGACTGGTCGAACTGACACACAAATGCCTTTGTTTTTTTTCCACTCCAGTATTCCGGTCGGTGTCCATTATTCAGCGCTTGTCTTCGTCGCCGTAATCTTTCTTACTTGACCACTATTATATTAAAATACGCGCACACACATATGCACAAGTAGCGTATACGTAATCTATTTTGTTTTATTGTTTATTTTTTTACCATCATTAACATTTTTTTACGTGTTAGTGATATTATAATACACGCATAAGGGCACGACGGTTCATAGCGCGTGCTCCGTGTATTTCGCGCGTGCTATTTCCGACCACCGTAGAATAATACTTATCTTTATACGTGTATATAATATAATGAATTATATGTGAACCTCTGCCTGATACTCGTCGATGCCGGTACAACGACCCCAAGGCTAACCAACAACGCGGTTATGTGTAAGTACCAGACCCTATTTTTATGTGTACCACGGCAAATGGTGTGAGTACTACGATTTGAGTGTGTGCTGTGGTCTATGGAAAATTATATTTCGAATGCACCAAAAATATGCCATATATATATATATTTTATAATTAATTTTTTGACCCATCAATGTGGTAGTAAAATTCGTAATGCACTCCGAAGTGTTATGAATTATAGCGCCTGGTAAGTGCGTATAAGTTGACGACTGTCGATAATCGTCATCGCGGTCATTTGCCGGGGGGTAGGTATTACACTCGTGGGTACTGATATTTGAAACCGGAGGAGCAGTCGATCGAGTTGAAGGAGTGCCTATAATGTATACATACAATAATGAATACATTATAATGTGTAGAGATTTTTTTTTTTAGATAACTATTATTTTTCATGTATCAACGGACAGTTTGATAGTTATAGTTATATGAAGGTATCGCGCAAATGTATCAAATGTTTGAAATCCATTTTTATGCGATCATATTTTACTATTTTACAATAGTACATATATGATGCTTTCCGCATATGAATATTGCAGCCGACACGAAAAACATTTAATTTAGCTACGCGTTTACGAGTACCTATATATATAATCTTCACGTGACGTAATATGTCGGTAATAAAAACACGAATACGAATACTACAATTATGCGTAATATAATAACGTCAGTTGTTACAATGAAAAGATTATTGGACATTTAGACACGGTCCATAGGTCTACCGGGTGTATGCGATCAAACCCACGCAAGTTTCTTATACATCGATTTCATATATTTAGATTTCCGCATCTTTCACATTACGAGTTTTCTATAATGAAACTAACAATACGTGTTAAGTATAAGAAATATGTTATAATTTCACAATTTTACGAGGACAATTGTTTGAACATAACTCAATACGGTCGTTAAAATGAATTTCGACTTTCGAATAGTAATATAAATAATAACAACGACGACTCAATAAAATCTTTATTTGTTGTTTACCTTTCGATGAGTCTGGGCTAAAATTCATTGCTATCGTTGAGCACTTGCCAACTGAACGCACCTGCTCGTTGTTGAATATATATTATGCAGTTTTATGTGAAAAACCTATTGTCGAGACCACCCCGCTGAGGTGTGTTTGTGCGTGCGAGTGTTTTAGAAGTGTACACAAACACACATCATAAAATAAGTGCGAGGAAATCACAAGAGGGTGAGAAACACTAAGCAAACACACAATGTTTATGGTACGTGCCTTACCCGAAATATTGAATATAGGGTTTTTCTCACAAACAATAATAAATATATTATTAAACCGGCATAATAAATAAATTACCATATTGTGAGTGACTAGTAAACTGTTTTTAAATTTAAAAAAATGTGGTAGTACCGTCATTCTTTATTGCATCTTCTCGTAGCTTAGGTTATTGTAAATAAAACCTAAAAAAATAACCCTTTTTACGCGCATAAGCTATTTTAACCAACTATCTTCAAATAATAAAAGTTACTACTATTTAATAACACATATGTGGCATATGTACATCTGTATGTATATAATGTATTTATATACCGTAGAATATTTGTTTTAAATCTTTATTTATATTTTATATTTAATAAAATATTTTAACAGGTATTTTAGGAAAATTTTAAATTACAATAACAATTATACCTATATATAATAGATAAAATGATAATTATCATTATCTAATTCAAAATAATTCTAATCCAATCAATACTGGTCTTTGTACTAGTTACTATTTTCATTTTATTTCGTATTTTTATGATTCTGCGAACCCTGGATTTATTTAAAAATTCAAACACTTATTGTTATACAATATTGTGTTTATTAATATTTATATAACCATTTATATAATAAATTATACGTTTTATGTATTCGTATATATAAGATGTAAATATCTTCAAAATGGTTTATTAGTTGTGGTTTTAAAGGCAACTTATTTTACGCATATTGTCTTTTTTTTTACTGATTTTCATTAAAACTATTATAATTGGTATTGAAGATTACCAAATAAGTTTATTTGTACTGTTGTAAACATTAATCTGTAAGATAAATAATATCATGTATGATATTTTTAACACGTTTCGCCTAAAGACTAATGGACAGATATTTTTTAATGTAGTCGATTATAAAAAAAAAAACTGGCTTAGATCGACTTTATTAAATGTTACATAACCAATGTAATTATTTATCCAGGTAGTCCTGTACGTACACGAATATGACCTTAGTGAGTGTATTTCCTCGAGACAGTCAGTCGACAGGATTACCTTTTGAGACCTGAAAAAAAAAAGTAAAGAAAATCGCACTAATTAATTTACACTCATCTAGCTATTTAGTGATCTGTAAGCCAACGCCGTCTTCGAAACGTGTTCGATTCTGACGAACGAAGCGAGAATGTATAATGGCAAGCAATCCGTGTAAAACGATACATATACACGTTCTGTGCAGTGTTTGTTCTTGACTTATTATTCCATCGAAACCTATGGAATAATAATTATTTTTAAAATATTATGCGGCAACCGGTTCGAACGCGTGCCATATATATACATATATATCTATAGTTTATACCACGAACCGTACGATTTTCTTGTTCCTCGATTCCTCTACTGATCTCGAATCCCTACGTTGACCATAAGTAAAACAACACGTGATTCAAGAATAAAAACCGTTGACTTTTAAGTACGTGGTCTACATAATACATATTTACTATTTTGTGTCTTTATAACGAGGCCATGTTTTTATTTTTCGTTATTGCAACATCATCAACGCGAATAATAATAACGCCATAACAGTAGAAGTTACTACACAGCAGTTTTAGCGCTTGTTCAGTATTCATTGCAGTTTATTATGCACTCAGATTGAGATTAAATTGGGCTTGTAATATTTTTTCACCCGTTAAGTATAGTATAATAAGCTAGCTTCAGTAAAATCGGCTTGCAGGTATTTTTAATTTACATGACTACATGTTATAATAAGATATGTATATCTATTTCGAGCGCAGGTGCAAGTTTGATTTAACGAGTAAACATATTTAGTATATTTTGCGTAAATTTTCGCTTCCACTCCGTTCTATTAGCATAAAATATTGTGGAATTTTGAATCCATCATTGTTATAAATATATTCTCAACAGTAAAATTCGTTTAGCGCGTTGTATTGAATAATTCAGTATTTGAACTTAATGGTTTAATATTTGAAGTTTACATTGTGTTGTTTAAGTATAACTTTTCTGTTAAATAAAGATATGACACCACAAATATTCTTCTGTAAGTACATATATATGTTATATAGGTTTTAAACTTAAATTAACACTGACAAATTATCTTAGCCGTTTAATAAATGTATATTTTTTATTTTTACTTAATATAGCCCGCGTAAAAATTTTGCTTTTGGAACTACATGGTGTCACATACTAATAATATATAGAAAAATTAAATTAAAGATAAACGTACACTTAGCTACTATCCATTTATTTAATTAATTTAATGTTAAGAAAAATTACACAATTAATGTTGATGAAATGAAAATTAAAACTAACTATTTAAAATGTGGTTTAATACATTTTATTTTGGAGTTCCACTTATTTAATGAATTCAATGATAACTACGATTAATATTAGGTTTTAACCTAGAGACTCTGAAAGTTTTTTTTTTATGTATTTATTTTTCTAAAATAAATATAAACGTCTGGGAATAAATA
>JASXSY010002812.1:0-43870 GCA_034509805.1 Sipha maydis
TAATGCCCTAAGATGAGCATCTCCAAAAAAAAAATTCTAAGAAGTCCACTCATAATGAAACAAGCACGTGGAGAGGAAAACTCTGAAATCATTTTCAAATTTTTAACAGAGATAGATTTATGATACCTAATTTAAGACAAGTTTTATAACCAATAACCCTAAAAGTTCAACCCACATAATTTTTAAGATTTATATATGCAAGTGTTTGGCTAATGACCTCAGATTTTATTAATTTAATAAAATATGTATATTTATGTAAATGAACAATGAAGTATCTACATGAATGTGAATCTACATCGATGTTTTTATTATATTTCATAGTGATATTTGTAAGGAATTGTCACTTTTAGTATAAAAATATTTATTAACTATAAATTCAGAAATAAATTAAATAAACTTGACTATTATAATCTAATGAAGTTGTAATAAATTGATCTGAGTTCTATCAGAATGCAAAGTGATACCAGAGTCTGAAAGTTCCACATCTGAAATTATAATTTAATGTATTGTATTTATAAATGTATTCACGGTATACGTTTTAATAAATGTTAGTAATACTGAAATCTATAAATTAGCCAATAATTTAAACTTACTGTTGTTAAAATGCCGAAATCTTTGTTCTGAAGTTGTATTTTGTTCAATCAATTCAGTGGACTCTAATTTTTTGTACCTTGGTCTTATTATGGAATCTTCTTTTATAACATTTTGCTGAAAATGTTGATTCTAAATCATTTGAGTACATTATATATGTTACATATTTCGGTTAGATTGAAACCAAATGATTTTTTTTATGTTAACGTGTTTGACAGTAAACATAGAATTACTATTAAAAATATTAAATTTGTTAGAATTAGTTTTTTTAATGGTGAAAGGAGTTAATAATTGATTCTTGTTTACTATAAAAATGTATTTTTATTTATAATGACATAGGTAGTACATTTATTTTTACTTTACTTGCACGTCTGAAATATCTGTAAGTAGTTGATGTCGTTTAAGTATTATCGAACCAAACACAAAACAGGCCAGGAAAGCAACAAATATTGCAAAGAATAAGGCAATATTTTTCCCCACGTTGTCAAATTCTATAAACATAATATGGTAAAAAATATTTAATTTATTTAATAGTTTTATAATATTTAAATAACGCCTAAAATCAAATATGAATTTAAGATGCTCATACAGATTATTAATTGACATGTTAAAAATAAGTGTTGCTATTTAAAAAAAAAGTTTTCATTGCGCATGCGCAGACCAAATTCTCAAAAAAATTTGAAATGTATCGAAAAATGTGTATTCATATAGCACCAGTTTTTAAAAAAAATCGATTTATTCCAAACAAATCCGACTGAGAAATTCAGTGTTCCCTAAATCGGTGAACAAACACACTGTATATGTACTTATTTGATGTGAGTTTAACATATTACATAAATTAAAACAACAATAATAATAATTATTAAGTCTGCGATAATGTGATTATAAAACAATATAATTAAGTCTATTAAAAAAATAATTTGTTTCAGAATTAATTAAGTTCAATGTAATTATTTATCTGTACATTTTTACCTGTGTTACGAGGCTGCATGATTCGCAATGGTTGTTCTGGCACATATAATCTGTATCTATGCAAATCATATAAAATCAATGATCCATCAGCTAGTTTTTTAACGAGTTCTTGTATAGATTCATCTATTGAAATATTAAAATTTTGCATTAAATGCATAGATACATATATTGGTTCACCTATAACAAGTAATAAAATCAAAATTTGTTATTGAAAAAAAAATTTTTTCGTTTAATATTATAAATTATGAAATTGTCTTCATCGCTTTCTCTTCTAATACAAATAGTAGTCTTTCATTTTAAATTAATTCCCACTTAGTACTTTAGCTTTTTTTATATCATTCGGAGGTACATCTGTCTTTTTTTCATTTTCTTTCTATCTGAACTTGTATCATAGTAATACCTCTACCATATATTTTTTTATACAATTTCCGAACCATCTAAGTTCGGTTTCTCGTATTTTACCCTAGATTGATGTTACTCCTAAATTTCCTATTTCAATAAATTCGGTATCTTTAAGAAGATGGAAAATTTTTAAAAATTGTAAGTATTGTTACACTAAGGTTACTTGACCATTTATGGTCAGAGTCATTTCAGTCGGGAACAATAACTCCCGTATAATATAATTTATGATTTAATTTAATGCTGTAGACTCTGGAATTATCATGAAACTTTGGCATGTCATGAGTTAGATCTAAAATTTTACAAAATCTAAAATATATACGAGAAATATTGTGTAATAAATAAATATTGTAACATATAAACAAATTGTTTATTTATAAGAATAAATAAAAGTCAATGAAATCGCGACTCATTATATTGATTTTGTGTAGCCTGACGATTAATTTTTATTTCGAAACACATCGTACTTTACATATATAATACCCTAGACTAAGGTTTTATTTCTATATGTAAATTATTTGTTTATTTATGTATATATTAATTAGCGAGTATTAAGTATTTTAAGGGAACTCCACACTATGCGCATTTCGCGTTTCTCGTTTTGTTTCACGTTTCGTAGTATTTCATGAAAAAGTTATACACTATATCCGTGTTTCGCATTTTTGATTTATCTAACGAAATTATTTTTCATGTTCATTGATTTCGTCAATTTACCGCTTCGGCCGCGAAACAACGCGAACAATTTTTGTGAAAAAGTCATACACACTATTCACGAAATTACACAAAATGAGTATATATGGGTATATAGCGTCGAACGACTTTAATAGTTATTATTTTATTTTTATTTTTTATTATTTTGTTAAACTGAGTGATACTTTTAAACGGACGGATAAAAAAAAAAAATTAACTAGGTTTTTATTTTTCCCGATCGATCTTTTTTTTTTTCTTTATCTAACATGACACACACTCATTTACTATAACAATTGTTAGCAATATTTAGTTATAAATATCGACATCTAATAAAGTTACTTTTAGTTATAAAGTAAAATGTATTTTATTACATTTTTTAAGTTAAATTAAAGTTAAAAGAACTCACTCATAATAATTTTTAATTCTTTCATAATCGAAGAAAGTGATGTTATTTTTTCCGTTAGTTGTCTACTTAAGGAATTTTCTAAATCATTAAGATTTTGGTCATAAAAATCAGCCGGATTTCCATTAATTCTGTCAACATACGAGTATAAACACTATAAGTAATTAAGATTAACATAATTTTTTCTTTGTTTTTTATGTTTAAACTTTTTCGATGAACAATAAATTGTTGCAGTTAGCAGTAGATGAAAAATAAAGAATTTTAGGTTATAAGAATCAAATATTCGCATACTTAATTGTTATAAAGAATATAGTGATTAAAATAAAATTACTAGTTTTCATAAAGAAATATCGAAATAAAAATAATCTGCTCAACTATTTTAATATGAGACATTATACCCTTACCTGATTGAGAAAAAATATTGAGTGACGAAGATAAATTTTACGAAGAAATTAATATACTCGTAAAGGTAAAGATTTACTCAACATTCACATCATTCCGTTAAGGAGGATTGATTTCAAATTTAAATCTCAAAGATGAAATTTAATTATATGATTTTATATTTAATTTTCTTATATTAACAACTTAATAATAAAATAATATATATATATATATATTAATAACACCCCCTCAGGGGGGCACTAAGTCTTTAGTGCTACGGGCTTTGCGAACCCGGGGCCCCGAGCTACGGGCTGGCTTTTATTAGTTGGCCCAAACCGGCCCTCCAGGTTTGGGGGTTAAGCGATGGACCAACAATCCATCCTTGTAAAAAAACTATATGTTGTGAATCTTCTAACAAAGCCTCGGAATGTGGATAATAATGGGATTTTATGTGGAACTCGGAACGGAAAACTTTTGGAGACTCGGTTTGAAACATTAAATATCAGAACTCTCTATAAAGCAGGAGCTTTAAAGAATATTGTGGAAGAAATTGAAAAATACTAAGTGCCAATAGTCGCAATACAAGAAATTCGTTGGCTAGGAAATGGTAATATTCAGTCTAGTAATTCAACTATCTTTTTTAGTGGCAAAGAGACAGGCAAACATGAACAAGGAGTAGGTTTTGTAGTTAGAAACTCCATAATGTCAAGCATTAAACGTTTCATGCCAGTGAATGAACGTCTGTTCTACCTGCAAATGGATGGATGGAATTTCGATGTATGTATAATTAACGGTTATGTCCCGACAGAGGATCAAGATGAGGGAGTGAAAAATATTTTCTATGAGGATCTAGAGTGATTATTTGATTCTCTACCAAACAACTGTAAACATGTACCAACCATATGAAAAGGACCCGAAAATGTTCTTTGAAAAATGTAAATCAATAAAAGAAGGCTTTAAATCTCGCGCCTATCTTATGACTAATGATGATGGCAACCTCATATCAGACCCTAAAATGATCATAGACAAGTTTCAAACATATTTTGAGAATCTATT
The DNA here is from genome assembly GCA_034509805.1 of Sipha maydis. NCBI lineage: Eukaryota > Metazoa > Arthropoda > Insecta > Hemiptera > Aphididae > Sipha > Sipha maydis. The sequence goes on from JASXSY010002812.1 coordinate 4,493, forward strand.
AAATAATAAATCAGACGATGAAACAAACAATACAGATGGATCTAGAGAACCGGCTGAGGATCAAATATATGTTACAGTAGAACGAGAAGTGCCGAAACCTAGTTTGGAGGAGATTAAATCAATAGTGGAGTCACTGAAGAACAACAAAGCTCCAGGATAGGACAACATAAATTCGGAGTTACTCAAACTTGCTGGCCGAGACCTCCTGGAAAACTTACACAAAACCATCTCAACTATATGGGAGCAAGAAAAATTAGAAAAGGGTTGGAACACCGCTATTATTTGCCCGATTTACAAAAAAGGAGACCCCAAGAAAATGGAAAATTACCGTGACATATCCCTTTTGGACACTGCTTATAAGGTCTAGTCAAGAGCCATTTTACATAGACTTGAAAAATATTCATCAGAAATAATCGGTGAATACCAGTGTGGTTTCATGAAAGGAAAGTCCACTACTGACCATATATTCACCCTTAGACAGGTTATGGAAAAATATTATGAGTATGACAAAGACCTACACATGATTTTCATCGATTTCTAGCAAGCTTATGATACGTACGTGAAGTTGGCCCCCCTACTTTGTCCTATCGGTTTCAAATAAAAAACAAATAATTGTAAATTAATTGTAAATAATTGTAAATACAATTTCGGAATTTGTAAATCCCAGGAAACTCGGAAAATCAAAATCAAAATGGGGGGGGGCAACTTCACGCAGCCCCCCCCCACTTTGTCCTATTGGTTTCTAACAAAAAACAAATAATTGTAAATTAATTGTAAATAATTGTAAATGCAATTTCGGAATTTGTAAATCCCCAGGAAACTCAGAAAATCAAAATCAAAATGGGGGGGGCCAACTTCACGCAGCCCCCCCCCCCACTTTGTCCTATTGGTTTCAAACAAAAAACAAATAATTGTAAATTAATTGTAAATAATTGTAAATGCAATTTCGGAATTTGTAAATCCCCAGAAAACTCGGGAAATCAAAATCACATAATTATAAATATCATTATTATTGTTAGGGGTAGGATTACATAATGTATATAGTTAGCAAGTATAAGCTTATTAGTTTTGATTGTTAGCTAATCATCAATAATTTTAGACAACAATTTTATATTACTCAATTCGCAATATCGATATGATATTTATTCACATAAATTTTTCAAATACCAGAAAATCACATTTTCAATATAAACAGTTACATATTTCACCAACATTAGTAGGTATATACAATTCATCCCGCGGCGTCGTCGGTTCAAACAGAAAAGAAAAAAAAAAAAGGTATATAAAATTCAAAAATATTATAGTTTACAAAACGTCCCTGAACTTGGCCTACCCACTTATCAATTAATGTACAAAATCTGTATCAAAGGTTAGCAAATAGTAAATTATAGCAAAGTGATTTTCAAAATTAACAAATCATTGCGTCATGTCTAAAAAACATTTTTATATGGGTGAGCCAAGTTCAGGTAGTCATAATTTTTCTTTCATAGTGTCATACAATTGTTTTAAGCAAGAGTTCAGTGTCGCACATAGCGAGGGTACATTACAGTCCCAAAAAGCCTCATGTATAAGTTTAAGAAGGCCTCACAAACCCTTATTGTATGATTTTTTGTTACACGTCAAATTCAAAATAGAGCCCTAAATCCCTAGTTACGACACAGCAAAGTTAGTTAATCTTCCCAAATTAAGAAATCGCTTAGTATATTCGCTTATATTTCGTTATGTATACTACCTATCGGTAGAAATTAGTGATGGGTTAGCCTGAATTTTAAATCAAACCGAACTTTAAATTATTTTTTTGAATTCGAACTGAACCGAAACTTTATATTTTCTATCAAACCGAATCGAACCCAACCTATTATGATTTTAAGTCGAACTTGAACTCGAACTCATTACTTTAATAACTTATTTTTCAAAAATAACTTTTGAAGAATTCTACAAATATTAGGTTTACGAACTATCTTGGCCAGTAAGTCTAGTTCAAGGGTTCGGTTCGGTTAGATATTCGAACGGTTCGACCCATCACTAGTAGAAATAAAAGATAATGCACCCTTAATCCAAATCTTGTTTTTATTGGTTGGTTTAAGTTAGGCTTTGTTAGTACTAATACAGATAAAATTATAGTATAAAGATATAATATTATGAATTAAAAGGGAATATGTATTTTAAATAATTGAAAAACTTACCTTGTTAGCAACATTAAATTAATAACACGGTAAATAATGAAAATATAATAAAACAAAACAGTTTTTTTTCTGAATTATTGTTCACTGCACTGGCACACTATTCAGACATAGAACGAATGACTCTTATCAAGAGAAATCATTTTATACAAAATCATATAATATATATATATATTATTCAATAAAATGGTCATATCTTTATGAATGTCTAAATTTGGAAACGTAGTTCTTGACCGTGCTGTATGGATTAAGTATTCTTAGAACACACCTATTGTTCCAATATTTGGTTACAAACAACATGTGTTGTATATCATTTTATATTGTTCTTCAAAGAAAAAATCTTTAAGAAATGTACAATTACAGTGATTTGTAGTACTATATTATTATAATACACAATATAACACAGTTAATTTTAAATTTGATACCGTAAAGTGAGTATGAGATTGGCTACCTGAACTTGGTCTATCCATATAAAAACGTTTTTTAGGCATGACGCAATGATTTGTTAATTTTGAAAATCAATTTGCTATAATTTACTATTTGCTAACCTTTGATACAGATTTTGTACATTAATTGATAAGTGGGTGGGCCAAGTTCAGGGACGTTTTGTAAACTATAATATTTTTGAATTTTATATACCTTTTTTTTTTTTCTTTTCTGTTTGAACCGACGACGCCGCGGGATGAATTGTATATACCTACTAATGTTGGTGAAATATGTAACTGTTTATATTGAAAATGTGATTTTCTGGTATTTGAAAAATTTATGTGAATAAATATCATATCGATATTGCGAATTGAGTAATATAAAATTGTTATCTAAAATTATTGATGATTTGCTAACAATCAAAACTAATAAGCTTATACTTGCTAACTATATACATTATGTAATCCTACCCCTAACAATAATAATGATATTTATAATTATGTGATTTTGATTTCCCGAGTTTTCTGGGGATTTACAAATTTCGAAATTGCATTTACAATTATTTACAATTAATTTACAATTATTTGTTTTTTATTTGAAACCAATAGGACAAGTGGGGGGGCTGCGTGAAGTTGGCCCCCCATTTTGATTTTGATTTTCTGAGTTTCCTGGAGATTTACAAATTCCGAAATTGCATTTACAATTATTTACAATTAATTTACAATTATTTGTTTTTTGTTAGAAACCAATAGGACAAAGTGGGGGGGGCTGCGTGAAGTTGCCCCCCCCCATTTTGATTTTGATTTTCCGAGTTTCCTGGGATTTACAAATTCCGAAATTGTATTTACAATTATTTACAATTAATTTACAATTATTTGTTTTTTATTTGAAACCGATAGGACAAAGTGGGGGGGCCAACTTCATGTACGTGCTTATGATAGCATTATTAGAGACCAGCTATGGTCAGCTCTTATACATTTCGGCATACCAAAGAAGTTGGTTAAGTTAATAAAGTACTGCAATTCTGACACGCTTTGCAAAGTGCGCTTTCTTGGAGAAACATCAAAGGAGTTTAAGGTCAGATGTGGATTAAAACAAGGGGACGCGCTATCTCCCGCTCTCTTCAATCTAGCACTTGAAAAAGTCGTAAGAGATATGCAGGGAGACCGAGAAATAGAAGTACTGGGGCGCTCATCTCTCTTAGCATATGCGGATGACATTGTGTTATTTGGAGAATCGAAAACGGAATGAATTAGAAGGGACAGTACGAAAGCTCATACTGACAAGTAAAAAGACGGGCCTTAAAATAAATGAAAATAAAACTAAGTATATGTTAATGAGTAGACGACCTACTCCGTTACAAAATGTGAGCATTGATCATTTCTCTTTTGAGAAAGTCGAAAATTTTAAGTACTTAGGCGCTAATATAAATCATAAAAATAATATGCATAACGAGATTAAGGCCAGGATAAGTGCAGCAAACCGAGGATACCATGCAATGAGAAAAATGTTCACATCGAAACTGCTATCTAGAGACACAAAGAAAAAACTATACATTGCCTACTTGCGCCCCATTGTCATGTATGGATGTGAGACATGGTCCACGACGCATGGTGACGAGAATAAACTATTGACTTTCGAAAGGAAAATATTTAGGAAAATATATGGGCCTATATTAAACCCCAACACTGGTGTATACGAGCGAAGAAAAAACGCTGACTTAAACAGTCTGTTTAATACAGCCAATTTAAAAGATTTTCTAAGGTCGAAAAGGTTAGAGTGGGCTGGCCATGTTTGGCGTGCAGAGGGTAGTTTGATAAGACAGGTACTCATCAACAAACCAAATAAAAAACGACTTGTAGGAAGGTTGGACCGAGTAAAGGACGACCTGAAGAGATTAAGCAATGGAGCAAGTATTGAGGATGCAGAGGATCGAGAAGTTTGGAGAAGTTTGGTAGAAGCTGTGAAGCACCTAAATGGCGCGTAAAGCAGAAAAAAAAATATTAATAACACACATTTTTTTGATAAAAAATTAATTGTATAGTATTTAATAATTTGTTATATTTAATATTATATTCATACTTAAATGCAACATAAACATCCGAAAGGAATCTTGAAGTCTTCGATGTATTATTTAAATACTGTATTTTATTATGATCATATACGATGACATTGTGATTAGAATCTGACACGGAACTATCTAATGGAATATTTGTAACGTCTATGGAAAATATTCTGAAAATATGGGTTATACATTAATCGCCTTAAATATTATATTCAAATTACTTATATATTTAAGTATCATAATAAACGGAACTACACTGACTAAAATAACTTACCCATAATATTGAAAAGCTGGACATTCACAATTAGCAAACTTAGAAAAAGATTTAGTAGTTATTCCAAGAAGTTTACACCCTTCTTTGGTCCAACCAAGTATACTATTCCAATACCTGCACTAAAATAAAAATCAAGTCATGTAGTAGTTTTAATTGTGTTTAACCATTATTATTTATAATACTTCAATTTGAGTATTAGTTGATGATTGCAATGGGATTTCAACAATATTTAATATGTTCGATGGACTTGAAACAACATTTTCATAGTCAGATTTTGCTTTATTTTTCGTCCTCATGATACGAAAACCATATAACCCACTATGCCTACAAGAATATTATATACGTTTAATTTATATGTTACCTATTAAAAATAAATATTTCGATAAAAATTATGATTTTTAGATTATTATTACTAAATAATGGAACTGAGAATACGAATCTGGAATTGATCAAAAAATTATTAAAATATTTGTATATACATAACAGTTGCAAATTAATTTGATCACCTTTTAAGAAATTGACCATTATTACCATAAACTTGAGTAAAAAAATCATCATAAAAATGGAAACTCATAAAACACAATGGAAAATCGGTTCTGTGGGACACAAAAAGGTTTTTGTCAATCATAATCTAAAAACAAAAAGATTATAGTATTAAATCGAAAAATAATATAACAATTATTATGAATATACTACCAAATTAACAAATAAAAAATTTATAATACACTAGTTACAGTTAATTGAATAGTTAAGAGAAGTATTACCTATTAATAGGTTAATTCTCTATATGAGACTTAAATTTGTTTAAACTTGGTTTTGTAAGATAATTACTTATTGGTAATATTTTTATAAGTATAAGAAATAATCTTATGTATAATGTTTAAATTATATATAGTATTTTTTTTTCTTTATTTTGCCTTTGTTAACAAGTATATCGTATTAAACAGTAGGGTATATCGTATTAGTTTTATAAATTTTAACTAACATTTTATATAATTGAAACAATTTTATGATATAGTAAAATAATTCAATACATTTGATCACCTTAATTGATTTACAACATTGAGTAATTAAAAGTAAAATCTCGAAATTGTTGAGAAAGTTGTAAAAAGACAAATAGTGACGAAAATATGTAATTAAATTGAATCAACAAAGATTAAATCAACAACACCTCAAAAATTTCGAGACAAACGGTATCCTATTCAGAAAAAATTGATATTGTAACTTTCGCAGTCAAAAAAAAATAAAAAAAATAAAAGAAAAATAATAATACGTTTTTGTTTTAAAAACACAATGAACGGTAGGATGATAACTTATGACCAGTTAACTTTTCCTTTGTCTTCATATTAGTCACTAATCACAATCATGAAATATTTCCCAAGAAGTGTTAAGCACGTTTGTTTATTATAATTTTTAAAACACAAAAACATTAGAATAAAAAAAAAATTACCTTGGATTTTTGTTTAATGCATTTTTTGTGGAAATCTGAGTTACAAGTTGGTATGTCAACAGATGCTTCTATTGAATCGACATTGTTTACTTGTCGTGCACTGAAACTCCCCACCAATGATCCTATAACGATTGTACACCGAAAATTCAAATATTTACTAAATTAATAGGCATAATTTTCATTGAAATACATTTTGAATATTTCAAGATTTGATTTGCCTGTTGACTTACCCACGTATATTTCTTGTTGTTCACTTAATGTCAAACAAACATGCTTGGCATAATTTTCAATGTTATCGATCAATTTTTTTTTCTCATTTAGTCCATTTGATTCATCCGCTTGATTTAATATCACAAATTCTGAGATTTGTAAAAATGATTTCACCTAATATTTAACAATAATTACAGGGTGCTTTTTATCAAAAATAGTTTGTCAATTTGGAAACATACAATTTCAGTGTTAAATTTCGTATTTGAGTAAATGTTCGGTGAATTAGAATTCATATTTTTAATGACATATTCAATGTTATTAATTTTAGTCGATGACATCGGTTTATTACTGTCATATACTAAGAAAACACATTAATTGTTATAAGTACAATTTCGTATTAACTAAGACTATCAAAATCCGGTGTACCTATTAATGTTGTATAAATTTGATCACGTAACGATATCAACGATTGTGACATAATCATGTTATTAAACTTTGGCAGAACAAAAAATGTTCGAGTGATTGAATCCAAAAGTGCTAAACCAATAGGAATATATTCTTTTCCGTAGGATACACTAATTTTTGTAAATATATTTTGAATGTTAATATTTTGTTCTGTTTATGTTTGTTATAAAAATCAATATAATATTGTACCTTTTTAAAATGTTTTTATTAATGTGAGTAGAAATAATATTAATTATATTTTGAGCAGTTTTCTCATATAATTCGTTTTTGAAAATGTTCAATGTTGTCATAAAAATAATTTTGTATGCTTCCAATTCAGTTAACATTTGTTTCACTAATAGTTGTCTATATTTTTTAATAAAATACCTAGGCGAGTATTTCGATAATGGTTATAATTTAAATTAATAATTTACATTTTTTCGTATGCTAAATACAAATAAATCTTACGCTGCATCTGCATCCGTTACTTGGGTTGGACTATAAATAGTTATTTCTGGACCTTCAGTTATACTGCAACTTTCGTAACGGTTGCATACTTTCAAAACTGTTTTTACTTTTGATGTACCCAAACTGACTGTAGTGGGAAAAATATACAGATATTTTGGTATTACAGAAATATTATATTAATGTATACACGTATTCATAATATTGTTACAAAACTTTTTTTCGTACCAACCTGAGGGGAGAATTGATTCTGTTTGTAATCGAAAAGTTGACGAATAAAAGTATATCGGCAAAGATGTAAGAGTTGGTACATAAAATCCAAAACTATACCGGATGGGATGATTAGATTTTGTATCGTATGCGTTATTAGTATTAAATTTGAACCTGGTAAATAAACCAATTCCTTCCGTTGGTGTCACCTAATAATTAATAAAAAAAATCATAATTTCTTGATAAAATAAAAGCATTACAGTAATAATTTATTTAATCCGCTGTAGTGTAAAAAAAAAATATCTATTTATATTTACTTCTAATTTGAATATACGTGGCGGAGCGACCAACGAAATAGGCACGACTCCGAACATTGAATGTTTTATAGATGCACAATGAGCATTAAGTTTCATTAAAAAATCTGTATTTTGTTCAGTTTTATTTGGCAACGTCACTATGAGACGGACATCATGTGAAAATGTTTCATTTCTGCCTTGCGTGAATTCTCTAACAACTTTATTTTTGCCTCCCTAAGTATATAATTAATACAGTTAGATGCTATAACGATGAAATATATTAACGTATAATATGAAGGTACACACTATATTGTAAGAATGATAGTCATAGGCGGAGATTTGATTGAATTTTAGGGGGGGGGCTTAAATGTAAATTGTTGAAAAATAAGTACCTATTTTAATATTTTATACTACGAAATTTAATAATTTTGATCTTTTTAGGGGGGGGGGGCTAAGCCCCCCTAATCTCCGCCTATGATGATAGTATAACAGTTTATCCACTCTTTTTTACTTACGGTAAATTCGAAATTAATAATATTATAAGTAACGAAAATAAAATTAAAAATAGTGCTACCAAGTATAATATTATTTACCATTTGTTTGGAAGTTAAATAATTATAACCAGAGTCTGATGATGTTGTCCAGGAAGTTATACAATCAGCAGTTAAATAAGAGACAGTGGCTGCTAATAAAAAGCTGCTTCCAGGTGGAAAAGGTATACTTGGGTTGAAATTTTGAATGGGCCAATAAAACATTATGTGTGGACCATATTCAAAAGATACCACCACCACTGATACGGCTGAGTCAATTGTAATACCAGATAATGATATTTGAACCACAAAATAATACCTAAACCACAATCGTTAAACGTATATGAAATTAAAATAAATTTAAATTGAATAAAATAAGTTAATATATAATTAAATAAACAAGTAGTTTATGTATAGAAATAAATAAATGCATAGCCCGGAGTATTATTATATTTATAAAGTACGATACAAATATAATAATGTTCTAGGATCTACATCTACATTCACTTTCCTTTCAGAAAAGTTGCTGTTTAAGCAAATCAAAGCATTTTTACTGCCAAAAAAGGTGTCGTCAGACACTAAAAAAAAAAGAAACACACATCATTGTAAAACCAATAGATTCCATCACTCCGTTCAGAATCTAAAATATAATAAAATACTACATCATACCTAGTTTTAACATTAACAGAAAAATTAATATTATTACAAAAGTTGAAATATAGAGTAAACTTATAGCCGGATGGGTTCATAATATGTATTGCTATAATATTTACAATGATGTTAAAAAAAAAACGTAAACAAATAGTTTACAGAAAAACTGCTTTAATATTTCATATACCACTTAAAATATTTGACAGCTGTATGAATATCAGATTTTTTAAATTTTAAGAAAAATGTGTAAACATAATTTAAATCAAATTAAACTCGTAGGTACTTTACCTTCCTGGTTGTAATGTCAATTCACGGATTACTAATTCTGAAGATGTAGATGACGATTTATCATCCATAGCTTCCTTCAACTCAGGATAGTTCCCAACCATTAAACAATCGTCACCATTAGTTGTCTTACATAGCCACTTGTACTGCAGTATAAATATAAATAATATATATATATATATATATATATAAATAAGTTGCACGTTACTAATTACAGCTTTCATTTTTACGTATTTGTAGGTTGATTTCGGGAAAACCATAATGTGTGTTAAATAAGTGCAAAATACGTTGCAAAACATGTTTAAACATTTTAGACCATATTTGGGAAAAATTGTTTGCGTGATTCAAAAGCAACGCACGTATTAGTTTTGTTTGGTCTGACGGCTGTGGAAGCAAGAGAAATTACGAAACATATGGTGGAATGCTTTGCTACAAATACTAATTTTGAAGGAGAAATTAATGAGTTGTCAATGGATTTTTTTTGAAGAACCACAACTCATTTATTCCGGTTTTCCCTGCTTTAGCTAACATCAATTAACATGTTTATTTTTTTTATAAAAAGTTCGATTGTATTATTTAAACAAATTGATCCATCCAATCGATAAACTTCACGAAGTTACAAAAATAAGGGTATTTCAGTGTTTTTTGGTTAAATTATTTATAATGTATCATGAAAAATACATTTTGAATTATTATTCAAATGATCAGTATAGATAAATAATATTACATTTTTTTTTTAAATTTTAGTCTAAATTTTTAGCTACATTTTAAAATTCAAAAGTTAAACTAGTTATAATAAACTGATATTAAAATTTTTTTTTTAATAACTATTCGATCTTGAGAAAAAAAAAGAATATATTTTTTTTATATTATTAATTTCTATTTTTGAAATAAAACTTTGAGATACTAAATCACAGTTGCATGTAAACTGCATTATTTATTAGAAATCGAACCCTGAAAGTATTTTTTTCGTTTTTCTCAGACGTTTTCATACGTGTAATGAATCACGAAAAGTATAATTTTGAATATTGATGTTAGATATCTACTAGCAATGGTTTATATTTATTTTAATAAAAATATAAAATGTGTAATTTATTTGTTTTATATTTTGAAAATGTTTTAAAAATGTTATGACATACCTGACTTGTCTATTGGTGTATTTGGAATTATCGTATAAATATAAGGTTTATTAACGAATTTTGTTGAAATATCAAAACAAGTCGAAAATTATTATTGAAATGCTTACAAAAATTATTTACGATTTTTATGTGTTTTTTTTTTCTATGACCATAAAGAAATATGTTTAAAGAATCTTGTACTCAACTATCAAGCCTTAACTATTAAATTTGGAAGTATTATGCATTTTTAAATCCAAACATATTGCAGATTTTCGTGATTTGTTTGATTTTGTTGACAACATTGTCAATCATTTACATACTTGTACATCTCCTATAACATAATTTTGATGTTTTATTCGTAAGTGGATCGAACGGCCAAATGCTACGACAATTTGTTGAGGTACAATAACTGTTTTTGCATCAAATGGTTTAATTCCAAATTGAATTTCGTCCTATTACATAAATAATATAAATATTTTAATTGAACTATTTAAAAATTTAAGTTCATATTGTAAGTATAACAAAGAAATTAATTAAATTTTATCGTATAATATGATTTATCATATTCTTTTCATAGTACAACATAACTTGACAAAATATTTTTTTAAATAAATTAAAATCTTAAAAGTGAATGCTTAAAGCGTGCTGATAAAGTACATAAATTAACCATAATTGATCGAATTAATTGAATCAAAATATATGAGTAAAAATTACTAAATTTTAAATAGGATTCTACTTCAATCGTTGGGAGGGGAGAAGATCTGACGTAGCACATGATTATATCTCAAGCAAGAGCTTTGAACTTTATTAAGTCTTTTCCAATTCGAAAATGAGGCTGACCCAAAGAGGAAACAACCATAGTCGAATTTGGAACGTATAATGGAATTATAAATTAACAGCAGATCCGTAGGATGAGAGCCTCACCAAGTACTAGTAATAGCCCTAAGAAAATTAGCTCAACGGGAGCCAAAAGAAATTAATGAAGTAATGTGCAGTAACCAGCGTAATTTGGGATCGAGAGTTACACCTAAATAGGTGGTATTATCTACAAAAGGAATAACAGTGTTGTCGAAGTACACAAATGGGGGATTAACATATCTACGTCTAGTAAAGATGACAGATTTACATTTCTCATAGGCGACAGAAAAGAATAGGTCAGTTAAAATATTGTTAAGTTCAATGAGAGCGAGATTAAGGGACTCAATCGCCAACTCAAGAACTTTGTTAGAAGAGAAGACAACAATATCATCCGCATAAATAAGGCAATTATAGCCGAGACTGGATAGGTGATTTGCATTTATGCCCATATAAATATTAAAAAGAATCGGGCTAAGTCCGTATGCATTGTGAGCCGAAAGGAGATGTAAAAGATAGACTCCTAATAGAAAACAAGGAAAGGTTAATATTACAGAAGGTGGCAGGTAAACTAAAGGAGGAAAGTTTGGAAACTAAAGAAGGAATATTAACAGAGTCAAAGGCACCACGAATATCAACAAAAGTGGCAACAAAATATTCTTTAACATTAAAGGAGTGATAAATCTTACCAATAGAAAGCATTCTATGGTGCCCATGCCTTTCCTAAAAGCAAATAAATTAGATTGTAATATAGAATAATATTCCAACCATCAATCGAGCCGAGTTTTGAGAATATGTTTGAAAGATTTACATAGTGCAGAGGAAAGAGCAATAAGTCGAAATTCAGTAATAGAATTTAGTTTAGGAATAGGAACAATTTTATATGATTTTACAAATTCCGTTACGACAATCAGGATCTTTAAAAAATGGTAGTTCAAATAATTTTAGTTTAAAGCCTACCCCTAAGTAGGTAATCATGATTATAAAAAAAGAACCGGATGGGCCTCGCTCTGCTGTACAGTTAGGGGTGGAGTGCACCTCGTTTATAGGATAGGTCATTATTACAATGGATTTGTTAAATTTGAATTCAATGATAGGTATCATTGTATACGAAAAACGATTCTGAACGGAGTTAATATGTTTGTCTAGGACATAATACATTGATATTTATAAATATTGTAAAAAGTATATTTTATTTTGAAACGATAAATATATTTTTCAATTAGGATGTGTTGGCAGTTGCATACAGCGACATAGTTTGTCAGTCTAGAATATTATACATTGTATTATATTTTACATGTAATTTTTGAAAACTTAACCATGTATAGAAAACGTCAATACAAAGATTTGGTGAAAATTTCAAGTTGTTGCGATTTTTGGTTTTTGAGTTAGAGCATTTTAAAAAAATGTAATTTGTAAAAACGTGATTTTAAGTAAAATTTCCTGTTTTTTTGTAATTTTTTTATCGTTTTTTTCGATTTTTTTAAAAAGTATTGAAAAGTTGGATTTTAGACTAGCCAATGTACCATCTACATTCACTTTCCTTTCAGAAAAGTTGCTACATAAGCAAATCGAAGCATTTTTACTGTCAAAAAAGGTGTCGTCAGACACAAAAAAAAAAAAAATAAATAAAAATAAAAAAAAAACACACATCATTGTAAAACTAATAGATTCCATCACTCCGTTCAGAATCTAAAACTATTACAGACTGAGTAATTAATTTGTGATTGTGATTATAATTTTATACTTCAAACAATACTTTATAGAATCGGAAATGTATATATTAAGTATGTTTTTTAAAAATAATAAGTTTGATGTATATACATTTTTTTTGTATACATACTAATATTAGAAAAATTATGGAGTAAAGCTGGCAACAAGCTTGCTCCTCAGAAAAATGTTTCCATGATGCCTACATTACCGCTTGTAAGTTAAATTATTTCAAATTTCGTAAATTACATCAACGTATGATTTACCTTATTCAAAATTTGAACATGCAACTGAAATGTTCAATCCCTTCAAAAAATAAATTCTATTTCACAGCAGTATACAAATGAACATTTGTTGGACAATTGATTGACAAACGATATAAAAAAATTAAAATAATTCTTATAGCCTATATTCGTCAACTTATAGTTATTGAGACTACCTGACTTTGGGAGGCAATTAGAGTGTCACCTATTTGACGAGCGATCTCAGTCTTGTGAAATTTTGTTTATCGATAATACCAGAAATTAATTAAAAATATAAGAAATATTGAAATCGAGTTCACTTATATTGACCAAAATGGTAAAATAAGACCCTTGTTGGCACATTATTTTCTTTAATTACTCTTTCATATATTTATTGATCATAAAGTTTACTCTTCGGTAATAACGGTTTATATATTAGTTTTTAATTAAATAAATACTTATTTGTACGTTACACTATTTTGTATATTTGTACAGCAACAATCTATATAGTACACCGGAAATGTTTCATTACGTTTTTCATTAAAAATTACATTTGTATTTAATATAGTAGTTTGTTTTATAATTTTTATAAAACTCAAATTATAAAATTGAATGAGATTATTGTTAATTATTAATTAAATCATATTAATTTGTATAACTTCACTAATTTGCCTGGAATATCAAAACTCCATTAAAAGTTTGGGTAATATTAAAGATTAGTTGATGTTTCTCAAGACTGAACTGAAAATAGAATACAAATTAATGACATTAGCCCGAAGGATATACTTTGTATAATAAAATGTTGTAAATTACCAGTTGTTAATATTTTATTACCGTACTTTGATTTTAAATAGTCATTTTAAAATTAAATAAAAGTCAACTACATAGAATTATAATAGCCAAACGTAAACAAGGTTTGGGGTGAGATATGAAAGTGGATGGGCCACTTAGAGAAGTTGACTTTGAAGTGATAATAAATCATCAATTTCAAGAAAATCTTTTTTAGTCAAATAAATTCTTCTGAAGTGTATATGAATGTATAAAAAGAATAAATCTAGAAATATTTGTTTATATTAATCACCATTTTTTAAGTACAAAACCAATTATTCTTTAATGACTTATTTTATTATACTCGTATAGCTATAAATTTGATTAGATAAAAAGTTTAAAATCGAGTAAATTAAAAAAAGAAAATGCATAATATGGCTAATTTAAATTCTTAAGACATTTTTATTTAGTTAAATTTTAAAAAACATATACGTATCTATATTAAGTATTAAATCATAAGCTGTTATTTTTTAAAACATATATAAATTAAAGTATCTATAATAATATTATGGTGGTGTTGTAATCGTGCTTAATAGAGTTGGTTGTAGTTATGATGTAAAACCTACTTTAAGAGTGTATAATAAACGGATTTTAAGAATATTTTATTACATGGTTAAAATATTGAAGATTTGTATTATATCTAATATACATTTTTAAGTTAAATTTAAGTCTTATATCAAACAGTAATGGGAAATTATTTATTTTTTTTTTGCCCTTGTAATCTTTTAGTTGTTTGTTGAAATACTTTTTAAAATCATTAAAAGACTTCAAAATATGATGTATTTAAGTTTACATTGGATACAATTTTCCCTCATTGTATCAAATGCATATCAAGAGTTACAATAAATGAGATTAAATTTATCATCACTGACTTCCATTCTTTGATACAGCTACTCCTCTTTTATTTTTGTAAATTATTTACACATTTCCCCTAAGCCATGGGTAAATACCTAAATCTAAATTTTAATCAAATACTATCCAGAGCAGGGTTCTCACAGGGGTGGTGGATCTAGAGTATAGAGATCTGAAAATTTTAGATTTAATTGGACCCGTTTAATTGAATTTGTAATTTTTTAAATTTTAATCAGAATACTCATTTTACCTTAAATATAATTATAATTATGTCTTTGTGTTGTTATAAAATATTATTGTGTATTGATAAAATAAACGTTAGGAAGAAAAACACTTAGTCTCATCACTTATTTATTTCCCTCTCTACAGTTCAAGTATTGGTTTGGACTTCAAAATCACTTGAACCCTTCTTATATCAAACATGTTCTCTAATAATTTCCTGGATTCTATATATTTGCACAAAAATACTTGAATTGCATCAAGTTTCAGGATACTTCTTCTCATTTTATGAAAACGGTTGCTTTATAGTACACAATGAAGTAATGATAATAATAATAATATTAATAATAATTTATGACCATTAATAAAATATTATATTAGCTTTAAATAGAAAAATTAGGTATAAAGGAATGTTGAAAGAAATATCCTCAATTAATTATTTGATATTAAATGATATTATTCGGACAAAGTAAACTTTTTAGATCAAAATCGAAATTAAAATAAAATACTAAAGCTGTTATACATTCGAATAATATATTTAAAGAAATTGTGAATAGTTTTGTAGAAATTATTGAAGAAAAAAATTAGGTATAGCAGTTTACTAAATTTGGGTTTATTTTTTTTTTTAGGACATTAGAAAACATAAGGAAAATCGAAAAAAACAATTTGTCAATGATCGTTGAGCGATTGAATTGTTAAGTATTATTTTAACGAAAATTAAATGCAAACAAATGTAAAATTAATATACAAGTATCTATAATACATTTTGTTCAGAATATAGTTCCAAAATATTAAAGGTTGTGATAAGTTTAGTATACAATTTGCAGTACATATTTGAATATAGTAAATTATAATTTTTTTTTTATCTAGTTTTATATTAAATAAATATCGTTATCATAATGAATGCTGCTATTTTAATCCTGCTGTGATAGCGTCAAACAAACTAGTTATATTATATTTTACAAAATTATTAATGTTAACATTCTTTTAATATATTATAAAATATTACTATAGGTTTATTATTTAATTTTAAATAAATTAATACAAAAGTTTAACGATAAATTATTTGAAATATCATTTATATGACCACAAGTTGTATTAAATTCATTAAAATGTATTACAAAGTTATTATGGTACAGATTTAGAGTTGATAAAATAAGTAATGATGCATCTATCAGTACAAATATATCGAATGATTAAATATATTATGCGGGTAAATGACTAAGGTGTATGTCATTTCAAGGTGCAAAAAGGGTGACTCGGCAAAATGTAATAAACTATCAGGGCTTTGACTTTCTGACATTGGTTATAAGAGGAATGATTTTTGATTGTTTTAAATTATTTGAAAAGTACGCTGTGGATATTATTGGAAACTAACAGTGCGGTATAATGATAAAGAAATCTATAACTGTTCATATTTCATCTTATTAAAAAATATAAACTGTGCAAAATGTTGACAGTTGTAGTGTATCAACAAAAATAAATATTGAATAGCTATAGAATTGTGGGTTAAAATAATTTAAAAGTTTTTAGTTTAAATATTTTTTTTGTAAAGTGTGAGTTCCTTGAATAATTACAGTTAGAATTTAAAACTGTAATGTTTTGAAGGCAAGGAGATGAAAAAGAGATTAACCCTTTTATGAAGTATGCCTTTGATTCTCGTCGAGTTTTTTTTTTTAATACGTTTATTAGAATTTATAGTAATTTCAGTTATCCTATTTATAATGATACTTCTCCAAATTTCTAAAGTTAACTGTTATTGCCATTATTTTGATAACAATTCGCGTTAGATTAACGTACCAATGTTATATGGTTAATTAATTTAATTATAATTAATTTCGAATCCGTTAATTCGCCAAATATTTTTTTCTTTGGTTTTTTTTTTCTTTAATAAATGCTAGTTATTGCAATCTTTATAGTTATCTTATTTATTATAATTTTTTATAAAATAAAATTATCAATGGTTTTTCAACAGAATAGCATTGTAGTTAAATACTTAAAGCAGGTGACAGAAATACAATTATGATTAATTTAAACTTGTAAACCTTGTATTGAAAAGTTCAAATTTAGTATAATTTTTTATATTGAATATATAAATATTTTGTAAGTAGAAACTACAAGATATACCTCGGGTTCTATAAATAAAGCAATAAAGAATGTATAGGAAAAAAATGTAAGTGGTTGCTATTTTTCATTCATAAAAAAATTGATTAAACAACAATATTGATGATTTTTTTTTTGTTATGTCTTTTTATTGAAATTTAATGTAAGTACTCATAATTTCCATGACAAAAGTTTATTTTATATTCCATATTTATAAAAAAAATGTATGTTATGATTTCCTATAAATGTTATGTTGGTCATTGGTAACGGTTTGCTAATAAGACTATTAATCGTGATATTAATATTATTTTTCTAAATTAATTTTATTGTTATTATTATCAATTATTTAATTCATAATTGGACTATATTATGTCGATATCATTATTAATACATAAATTATGGCGAATGAAACTAAATTCTCGATTCTTATCTTCCCTTGGTTATATAACTCCCGACTCTAATATTTTCCTTAACTCCTGTTCCATTCCTATCATTCATTTCATTATTAATTTCATCAATTCTTCTGGCTACCTTATTTAATTTTATACTCAATTATTTTTAGCTAATTATTAACTGTTAATTTTTATGTTAAACTAATCTAATTGTAATTATGTATTGTTTATTAACAAAGGGAAAAAAAAAAAAATTAATAAAAATTCTCATTTGTACTAAAATTATTGATGTTTTAATCGTTAGAAATCACATTTGTAAATAATTTAATTAATGATATTTTAAATGTACAAAAAGTATGAGAAATAGTATTCTTACATGAAATAAAAAAATATTTGGTAGGTAATCGCTTGGATAACATTAAATACTTTGTACGCGTTACAACATAGATGAACACATAAATTTGAATTATTTTCAATTAGTCATGTACATAATTTATAAAATACTAATTAAAAATACAAATATTTACACTTAGTATTCTATGGACATTTACTGTTATTTTATAATTAGAACAATTGTTCTATGAAATGTATAAAACGTACCTATTCATAATAGTTATTCTTATATTATTGGGCGGAGGTTTTCTTTTCATTAAGTATATAATTTACTGCACAAATTATATGTATTTAAAAAATTGAAATTGAAATAATTTATTCAACTTTTATGTATTTAAGTATTATTTAAACAGAAAATATATTTTTAAATAAAGTATAATAATTTGTTGAGTATATATATTTATATATGTGTGTGTGTGTTGATAGTAAATTGCGGATAGATTGTTAAATATTTAATTGAAATATGTAAGTCTTATAAAAAATGAATGTAAATGTTGAAAGAAATTATTATTTTTTATGTTATTGAATAGTGTGCTGGGATATTTCGTCTGTTTCTTGGTGGACTAGTACTGTCTTTGAAATATGTGGTATATATGAATTACAAATTATTACATATACCTAAGTTATATTAAATTATGAAGTAAAAAAGTAGTGTTTAGCATATTGTTTTATGATTTTTAGTTTTATTTATGTCCAGCTAAAATTACGCACAAAACTATTATAAAGATAAGTGATTTTATTTATTTATTGTAAAGTATAATTACTTAAAAATATAATAATCACCGTGGAGATGTATAAATAATATGGTAATTAAAACGAATAACTAAAATATGTTGCCCACAAAATTAATTTTAAAGTGACAGACGACAGTATTGATGGTTTCCTTCATTATAACTCTACCATTGCCCGTTTTAAACTACAGACGCGTCAAGTCAAATAATTAATTAATCAATCATGCTGTTGATTATATTTTCATGAAGTGATCATAGTGGGCGTCCATTTGAATGAAATGCAAAATGGGAACATATCCCCCTCTGGATTTTCTGTATCTAATTGATATATATTAAAATATATCTGTGGCTTAATGCAAAAATGGCTAATGTCAAAAAAGTAAATTTTAAAATATTAAAACATTAAAATATATTTAATTTTAATTCCAATTGATTAGTTTAATATTTATTCAGTTTTTGTAGCTGTCATTTTTGTGCAACTTAACATTTCCGGTACTATCAATTTTATTCCATTTTCTATAGGATTTTCTTATTTCGAAAATAATCAGTTGAAAATTATTCTATATTTTATTAAGTAAAGTTTTTTATCATATCGGTACTATATATAGTATTATAAATAATAATATTTCCATTTTAGTTGCCAGATGTAGTTGTGATGAGTTATTATAAAAAAAAATGTCATATTAATTTAAATTTATTGCGTAATTTTACACCCCAAAGCACACTTGAGCATCTCTATACCATTTACCAATATGGATTCGAAATGTTTTATGGTAATATTAACTCAGCTTAATGGTATATTTAAATCTATTTAACGAAGTTAAACCATATATGAGAAACGCACATCGACTTTTTCCATATTGTTATGTGTAACAAAACATAATGCTATATACAAATCGGAACTTGAAACCCTAAAAATGTATGATTCGAATACGAAACCTAGATTAGAAAAAAGGTTTATTGTTGTGAAGCATGGATGTTAATTATATTAAGTTTAATAAGGACCCACGATGATTATACATGGTTTTTATGAACGCATTATTTTTTCATAATTTAATCATCGTTTAACGATGGTAGTTTAAATATTTTAATTTGATAAAAAGAGAAATAATTGTTTCATTTTAATGAAAATAAATTATTTATATGTTTTTAGATTAAAAAAAACTTTCTATGATAATATTTACTATTTTCACTAATAACAATTAACTAGCTGAATTACCCCGCGTTGCCGGGTTACAGTAAGAAAATCAAATAGTTGAATCTATGCATATAAAATTCAAATACCACTGTCTCACTGATCGCTGTATCTCAAAAACTACTCAACGTACGGACTTGAAATTTGGAATAGAGGTTCTTTTCATATTTTCACCGTGCAATAAGAAAGGATTTTTTGAAAATCGCATTATTAAGGGTTGAAACAGCTGTGGATTGGACGTATAAACTTTTTAATATTTTGGTTACCTAGGAAATATGTTGATGTGTTTAATATGTTGATTTTAATAGTTACCGATTGAGATTTATGCAAACTATCAAACAGTATGAATCAATAAAATCAATAACATTCGAATACACAAATATAATATGCTTATTTCAACAGGCCGGCCGCAATGACTAGTTGCAGCTAGAAAACCATACCGTAACACATACAAATTCTATTTATTAGTTATATATATATAATATTTATCTATATAATAATCTGCAATTATTGTATGGGACATCCATATAAAATGGAAAATAATTTAATTTCTTAAGCTTTAATTATATTTATAGATATTACAGATAGGTATAAGCAAGATATTTATACACGGGAAAACTGTAAATATTTCATTTAAAACAAAAAAATTGATAAACAAATGAATTTCTATAATAAAAATTAAATATATAACGATTTTTTGTAAATATGTAATTTGAACAATTCTTAATATATTTTGCTTTATTTTTTCCGTACATTTTCGATACCATTCTTCTTTTTTTTTTTGTAATTTTGTTCATATTTGATGTGATTCTCTATTATTTGTTTAAAAAGTATAATTCATTGATTTTCTAATATTTAGTAATTACCATTAACTTAAAATTGAAATTTCGTTAGAATATTATTGGTATATTATATGCATACACATACATACATAATTGTAATATTACACAAATTACTTAGTTAGTTTATTAAAATTTTGACTATTGAAATTAAAAATTAAAAATGTAAACATGTTTTATTTAATTTGAGATCATTCTCTACTACTCCTTCAAACTAAACTTTACTTAGTATGTATTTTTTTTAATTATTTTGAGTATGATGAGTATTTATTACTTGTATAGCTAATGTTCAATAATTATTATCATACTTATTAAACTATTTATATAGGGTATATTTCAGTCAAGATAGATGAAATCAAAGGGATGCCATTCTTTTTTTTTTCATAAGTTTAGATTTTTCACCATTTGTTTATATTTTATAAAAATCACGTATTTCCCTGAAAATTCGTAATTTAATTATAATCTATACAGGCATTTTAGTTACGGTATGATAGTGTATTCGTGTGATTAGTATAATATTACAATTAATTCAAGATAAAAATATTTATACATCAGGTACACTTTTTTAAAAGGAGAAAACATGCTGAGTATTTTATTAAGATTTTTTGATGTATTTTATTTAAAAAAAAAACTATAAGGTACCTAATCGATTGATATATTTACTTTTCTTTTGTATATCGTACAATAAAAAAAAAAAATGATGTATTAGTTGCGATTATTTGGCGAATTGTATGCCACAATATTATATTTACAAGGTTTCAAAGAAAAATAACACATCTTCGGAGTGGAAAAAATAAAACGATTGTCAAGAGACAGTTAACCATAAAATATAATATATAATAGTGCTGAATAAATAATAATGAAGTGTATATTCACACTATCGTTGCGACGACCTCTCGCGCTAGTGTAACAACAATGTTTAAGTTGTATGTCAATTTTGGTAGTCTACCAGTGCACAAACAATATTTTAACCCGAAAATCATCGTGGCGGTGAAATCATCCTCGAGGGTACAGTTAGTTAACAAGTCGAATGGATCAGACCGTTTTGCCGTTGTTGCCTCGACGCTGCTGTACATTCACTAACCCTCTACTATTATTGGAGGAACCTTGAACATTTATGTCAGAACATTTTCAATAATATGTTCTTGACGTTTAGTTTTCACAAACTTGATAGAAACGAGGGGTTGGAATATATCTATCTTTGATATCTATCTAAAATATATATTTAAATATATATATATATATATATATATATTGATACGATAGCACGTGCAGGGTTTTAGGTAGATTATAGTTTTTACTATATATTAACAGAATTAAAAATCATATAATTATTTTATCATCTCAAAATGTACTATTTTTAATTAAATTAGTTTTTAATTCACTGTGTTATAGATAACGTAAGTAAAACTTATTTATATTGCAAGTGCAGTAAAGCAAAATTATCAAAGATTTAAAGTTATATGTTACGAGCTTATATCGGTTTTTGGAAAACCAAAGGTTATTGATAAGGTACTTTATTTACATTTTGCATTTCAAAGAGATTATGTTTCATATTTTCTTAAATAACCTCAACATATGATGCGGCCCAAACATAATGACAAGTTATTAACCATTGAGAAAATAACGATTATAATATAATGTTCAAATATTAAACTAACCGTTCAAAATTACTATTCTTTCGGTTCCTAAAAATGTATTATTGAATCTTAATGCAATAAAATTATTACATAAAGTGTTAACTAGTAAATTGTAGCAGTAAAACGTAGTGAAATATTGAAAATACGTTGTTACATTGCACAGAGTCAGTATTTTTAATTCAATAACCATATTTAATAAAATAATATTGTATTTATGAAACATTACAACAATACGATAAATTTTTATTTGTGGTAATTTGTTTTTTTTTTTTTTTTAATAAAATACGTTCACGCGTGAAAACAGCTTCTGATTCGAAAATGTGACGATATTTTTGCAGCGCATTATTGCGTAACCATTACGTGTAACTCTTATAGTGTTGGTAAATCTTTAAACCGTTTAGTTTTAACTCCGTTAATGGTTAAGACCATAACACATTTTACAGTTTATGTGGTATTAATGGTCTCACGCCGTAATCGATAGCATCCTGCGAACGATACAATGTGCGTACGTTCTAGTGTGTAATAATATATTTGGTTTTTCCAATTTTTTTTTTTTGTTTTGTTTTTTCTTTAAATCTCGTCCCAGGGGAGAGACGGGAAAAGAAAATCCGTTTGATATTTTACCGCTTACGAGTATAACAAACGCGTATCGCAGTATAGACGCATATAAGTTGCCACCGACAACCTAAAGGGATTTAACTCGTAATCCGGTTGTGTGAGTGTGATATCATTCCGGTCCAAAAGACGTTCGAGACACGACTGTTCTCCACAGATTGTCAAAAATAATGGTATAGTGTGTTCTGTAGACGCATGGTAGTTTTACATGCTCGTATGTGTACCGCAAACGACACATTTCAATTGTAAAGTACGTGTCAAGAGAGACTCAGGGAAATGGGAATTATAATATTGTTTGCTGAAGATAAATCACCGCATCGTTTGGATAGGCGGCTAAAACCTCAACGTGAGAGTTCGATACCAATTTTAAACTTCTTTGTGCGGCTGCTATTCCTATATTATAATCCCGTTCGGTTTTGCAATTAAACCCATCACTGTCTCCACACACCCTTTAGCATTCATTTCTACTGCGTACGCATTATGCACAAGTATAATGTTGTTTGTCTTTTTATTCGTTTTTATTTAATTCTGATCCATGTGATTGATATTGTTTTTCCGAGTTACTCTCGCAGTCGAATACCGTTCAGCTGTCCCCTTATCGCGTATTTTACATAATATCACAGTGTACTGCGGCCCGGTATCCTACGAAAACGTATTGCGGTAAACAATACTATAACCACGGTACAACTTTACACAGGAACAGCGTTAATATATATTCTATTATTCCATCGATTTCTAAATTAAAAAAAGAAAATAGTTCTGAGTTACTGTGCTTATTATTTGCGTATGCGTATGTCCTACATTATAAAATATAAAATCCTTCGTGATTCACCGGTGTATACATGAACTTCACTCGTACCATTAATGTTCATTAATTATAAGTTTTTAAAGTGAAACATATTACAGCGTAGGTATCGCATTCTTACGAGATCTTATGTTATGTGTTTGTGTTTGAACATTTATATATTAAAGAAGTAAAGGGGTCACAATAATTAGCAGATACGATTCAACTGTTTGTGTTTTACTATCATCTGGAGTTGAGATTAGTAGGTTTAGTATGTTCCGCAGCTTTACCCTATACGCTACTATTACTTAATATTTTTGTTACGTATAATTATTATAACGTTGTGGTAGCTACTGTGAATAATGTGAACAATATTATGAAGTGTACTTAATGCGAATATCATGTTCAATAACATTTGTATTGTAGGGACGGGCCTAGTATTTTTCGTGAAGTTAAATTATGAAAGCATTAAAAAAATATTTACAACTTTGAATATCAATTAAAACGTGAGTAACTTGAGTTTATAAGCTGTAACGAAAAAACAACAGCTTAGATCGCATAGTTTAAATGTTAGAAATTAAAGTAGATGAATGGAAACAATGTATTCACGTTAGATGCACTCAATAAGACTAGAATTTTTACGTTTTAAACATAGGTATATGCAGTGGCACAACAACCGGGGTGGATGGCGATGTCTAACATTGGAGCCTAAGGCCGTTTGCACACAGTCTGATAATATCGGATGATATTATCGGTGATTTTGTCGGATACACCGATCAAGCGTTATTTTAAATCAATCGTTTGCACACTAATTCCGATCCGATAAAATGTCTATTTTATTTCATTGATATCGTTGTGCATGTCGGACAAACAACCAAAATCGGACGATACTTTACCGGTACGATTTTAATGATAACTAAAAATAAATGGTACGTTTGCACGCTTGTCGATATTATCGGAATAATGAAAAAAAATGTAGTAGCTCATGCGGAAATAACTAAATAATGTTCGTTCATCATCAATAAGTTTTTCTAATAATGTATAAAAAGCACCTTCTACGTGTCTTGCTGTTAAAGTAGGGTGCACCCAAAAATTTCTCTTGTGTTTTTGATAATAATTCACGTTGTTGTTTAATGTGTAATACAGCTAAGAGAGCGATTTTCTTTTTAGAATTCATTTTTAATTGTTAAACACTAGAAATAGTAAGAAATTACTGATAGATACATTCTCAATAATCGTAATAATTTGATTTTTATTCTTTTATCGGACCGATAATTTTGAATAATGTGAAAAATAGCGCCAATATTATTACCGTCACCGATAATATCGTCCGATATTATCGGACTGTGTGCAAACGGCCTAAGACTCAAAGGGGCCTCATCATAGAAGTAAACTTGGAGGGTATTTTTATCGTGAAATAATTGAATAGCGCGTTTAACGATAAGTAAGTAGTAAGTAGTCTTTATCGAAAACAATTTAATTTACTAATACTTCTATAGTTATAAGGCCTCAGATTTACCTTATCATCATGGTCCTAAGATCCTAGTTGTACTATTGGGTATATATAAAAGATATGTGCATAATTCTTTTTATACATTTACACAAACTTACATAATATTTATCCTATATTTACCTTTGCTATTGCTGATTTTTGTGTTTCTGGGATAACGATTTCGTCATACAGTTCGCAGCCGATCGTATAGTTTTTGCCTCGACCAAATCTTTTTGTGTCCAATATTAATACCGGACCATTCACTCCGATTATAGTGTGCTTGATGTTCTCAGTTATCAAGTACCAACTAAACTAAATTTATTTATTTTTAATTAACAAATATATTATTAAGATTTACAAACAAAACACATCAGTTTTTAATAAGAGCAGTATATATATAAAAAAAAAAAAAAAATACTACTTATATAAAGGATAAAGTATATTATTATGAATTTCTATTAAGCGAATTACTCGAAAAAGTTTACTTTTGATTACAAATCAATCAATGTCAATTTGTGCGACCTAGTGATCAAAACCAATTCCGTTGCATAATACATAATGTACCTATAAACAAATTCTTAATAGTGATATTTTATGTACTCGTATGTGTTCCGGAAATTCGAAATTACGTTATTATCGTCAAATACTTTTAATTGATTTTATATTTTTTTATACGTATTTATTATGTTATAATATTACTATAATATTATGCATTTCATATATTATACACAAATATCGAAATAGTTTAGTACATTGTTAGTATATATTATACGTAAATATGAACTTACTCGTGCTCGATAAACATTGATGTGTAGGTATAATTAAGTTAAATTTATTAAATTAAACGCATTTATTTTTTAATGTTTTCAAAAAATTTGTATTTTGCAAAATATTTTTGAAAATAAATATGTAATTCGTATAATATATTTTTATATTATATTACTCGTTATATTACCCGTGTATGTTATTG
The DNA here is from genome assembly GCA_034509805.1 of Sipha maydis. Taxonomy (NCBI): domain Eukaryota; kingdom Metazoa; phylum Arthropoda; class Insecta; order Hemiptera; family Aphididae; genus Sipha; species Sipha maydis. The sequence continues at coordinate 30,960 of JASXSY010002812.1, forward strand.
TAATTCATATATTTCTTTATTATTAATAATTGATTTAGATACAATATAAAATATGATGTCAGTGTAGGTCTTGTATTTAAATTAAATCTTAGGATTTTCTTTGATAAATTGTTTTAAATTATTCACATTATTAACTAAAGTTATATTACAGTTTGACTGGATTAATTTTAGAGAGTATTACGGGAGCCAAGAAAGTGGCGTATTTGAGGGTGAGGGGTGATAGGGGCGAAAGCCATCTGAGAATTTTTTGAACATGAAATAGTTAATATAACTTATGGAAATTTTATTAAAAAATAAAATCTCTAAAAAAAATTATATCAGTGATAACAAATTAATAGACATTTACATATATTTTTTACTATAAAAAAAAGAAATATATATTTTGTTTTGTAAAAATGTTGTTTTTTTTATCGTAGTTTAACTTATCATTTTATATAAGTGCATCAGCAATATAAAATTCATTATGTCCAAGTAAGTTTGTGTGAGCGGTTGGGTAAACTATTTTTAAAATCCCCCCTTTAAAATATGCAACTGAGCTGAAACGTATTTGAACGTGTCGAGCGAATTCAGATATTTAGTTATTGATTGTAATGTTTATGTTTGAAAAAACTATTGAAATGATGTCGCTAATGATTTCTAACATCGAATTCCAAAAATATTGAAACTTATTTATTGTTAATTGTAAAATACGCAAAGGAATAAAGTATTACTTGTAAATTATCATAGCTGTCTTCGACCGGTTCACCACAAATTGGATACAACACAGTTTCAAAAACAGCTTCAGACCCAATAGCAGAAGTTGGGCTTGCTATTATTTGTAATTTTGGTTGGGATTTAACGCCGTTGGTTTCAATTAATTTGAACATCAGGTGACTCTTTGGGCCCGATTGGTTCAAAATATTAGTGCCCGATACATCCAAAGAGTATTCTACGTACGGTAACATCTGTCGGAACAAATAATTCCTTAAGTATCGATTAGACAAGATAGATGCTCAAGGCGTAATACAGTATAAATACGAGTATGTCTATGTCTGTATACTAATTACCAAAACGCTGTTTAAACAGACGCCGGCGGTAAAATCTTGTCGATTCATCATTATTACAAGACTTCTGACACTGTTCCTTACTAAAGAAGCGCGTTGCGAAGATTCGTCTATTGACACGTGTGTCGAATCCGAGAGGTCGGTGAAACTTAAAATCGAACTGTACTTGAGCATTAGAGAACCACTCGTTGATACAAAAATCATTTGCGACCCGGTACAGTTATATACGGGCAGTCGGTCGAATTGCGGTGTTTCGAGGATGTCTCCGTTGTGAGCATTGCAAAACTGTCGAGGCCCGTACAGCCAATACACCGGAGATGTGACCTAGTGTAATGTTACAAATATTACGGATTAATTTCGTATACTATTGTTGACACGATATCAGATAATAACATTATATTGTGTGACAATTATTATTAAAAGCGAGCGCTATTTGAATATTTTTTGAATAATGTACTATATTTATATAATGTGATAAAAGTCAAAAACTTTTTTTTTTATGCTCTTCATTATATTTATGATACAATTTGTTTGTTATATGAACTATATTATCTTGCTGCACATTGCTACCGTTGTAGAAATGTTAGTATATTTGATTTATCAGTGTTAGAGCAATATGGCGTCCAGCTATTATTAGTCGAGATTATTATTGCCGTTCAAACGATTAGCTAAAATAAACAGATCGAATGGTGTACTAAATACGCTGTAATAAGTTGTGCACAGACCTTCAAATGCAGATTATTAAATCCAGTGGTCGGTATGCTACTAGCTCCATCTATATATAATATCTTTACAAACTTTAGTGTATTATGTTAGTGCCAAAGATTTCAAATAAGAAGACAATGGAGATATTTCTGAAGTAATTGGACTTCCTGGGTGGTAGACCAAGAATAAAGTCATTAATTGATGAGAATATCAACGAATAGTACGTTTATGATCAATGTACTTTTTAAGCAACAATAACTTTTTCAATTTATTTTTCGGTCATTATTAGAAGGTTGATGCAATACATTTTAAAATGTAGGAATGCAGTGGTGCAATTCTCGAACATGGTAATATCATTATTATTCTCTTGTTAATATTATTTAAACGTAACGTAGATAGTCTTAAAAAAAGGCCACACGCATAACCAATACATTTATCATATTAATTATTCAATATAATGAATGTACAAACTAATACGATTTTCTCGGAGAAAGTTTCATATAAACATTATACGTTATAATAATTACGATTTTAATAAATTAATAAATGAGAATGGGAAATAATGTTTTGATTAAAATTAACCATTTCACATTATTTTATAATTCACCTATTATATGTGTATACTGAAACATCGAAATTTAAATATATATTAAACTGTTATATTATAATAATCATACAAATATTATAAAACTCAATACTAAGCTTAGGTAATAATGATGTTTTTTTTTCTACAAAACTTTTTAATGATGTCTTTGTAGACAAGTACACATATTAATGCTAATTGGTTATAAAATATGAATCAATAATAAGGATTTTTAATATGGAATTGTGAATCTATACATACATCTTAATACGAAGACCACCTAAATTTTTTCTTATGTAATCGAGTTGCCTCCCATTTTCAACTAAGAAAAATATTTAATTATTGTTTTAGATAAGCCGTACAAAAAGACTTATAGAAATCCTGATTATAGATGATAAGAGATAATATACGTTATCTATTTTTATTCTACAATTTTGGATACTGTTATTTCAGAGGCAGACTGGCCAGAGAAGTGTGAAATTGGGGGATTTATCTACTCCAGCCGGTTACAATTATCAGATTATGTGTCAGCCCAGAAGCATTAGAATAACAATATGAATCATATTATATTATATAAATGTCTAACTATTCGGTAAATTTTAATATTATACTAACAATACGTATAATATTCATGTTAATTTACTCAATAATATTGTGATAGGTGATAGTTAGATAAGAGTAGTACTGTATATTGTTGTTCAAGGCCGAATTGTATCTACCAAAAGTTAATCTGCAGATATAATTAAAAATTGTTGATTCAGTTTTCAATGGTTGTATAGAACCAAGCATACTTAATAAATTATATGTTGTAAGTTTATTTATTAAACATTATAAAACTGACCGTAAAATTCTTAAATTTCTTTGGGTCGTTCTGTTCCTAATCAGTCTCTGTGCTATTTTAGCATATGGTATAGCAGTGTAATAATAGGGCGGGATACGATTGCGTGCGGTCCTTATCAGCGGTATCTTTTTAAGCGTACGATTGCGCGCGCTATATTATTTTAACTTTTATGCAACGTTGCCAAATATATAGTCCATGGTAAATCCGTACGATACCATAGTAGATTATAGTAGATTATTTATTACTTATTTTTGCCGATATCAGACAAACTTCCCATCACTAAGAATGAATTGGTTATATTATCAAAAATATTATCATTATTGTAAATGTCCATACATGTACGAATATACCTATACTATAATTGTGCATAATGTGACTATATCAATTAACTATCAGTTGTGTTCGGTGTTTGAATTGTGTCATAGTGTAAAATTTTGTGTTGATTTTTAAAAATGGAAAAACGAAATTCGACATATACATCGGAGAGGGGAAATGATTTGTTGCTAGTCAATGGGCACAAATTTAGGTGTATTAGGTAGCGGGCTGATGGATATGTAAGATGGAGGTGCTGTAAAAAACAGTGTACGTCCACAGTGTTGATGACGATTGATGATTTAATTATAGAAAATGCTAGTGAACATAACCATCCCGTTGATCCGATACAAAAAATTGATCGACAAGTATTGAGAGAAAGTTGCAAGCGAAAAGCTACAAGTAATATATCTACCCGGCCAATAAAGTTAATTAGAAATGAACTTATGAATAGCGTAAGTACTGAATTAGAACATAAAGATTTAAAATCGATTAGAAAGGCAATGTATATTGAACGAAGAAAAAATCTCCCTCCCTATCCAACATCTTCTGAAGATGTAATTACAAAAATAAATGAATTTCAAGATGCAGATTTTTTAATGTTTAGAGGGGAAAAGTTTGTACATTTACCCGAAGATTCTACTTTTATTTGTTTAACCACTGAAGAAAATTTTCAATGTCTGATCAGTTGTACCGATGTATTTACAGACGGAACATTCGAATATGCTCCAAAATTTTTTTTGCAATTATACACCATTCATGGTTATAAAAATAGCATTTACGTACCTTTGGTGTATTTTTTTTTAAATGATAAATTTAAAAATACATATATTAATGTATGGAAGTATTTAATCAGTATATGCGAAAAACAATCACTTATTTTTAAAATTAAAATACTTCACATTGATTTTTAAATTGGTGCTATTAAAGCAGTAAAAGAAGTTTTTCCGGCTATACAAATTAAAACATGCCGTTTTCACTTGGGACAAGCTTGGTGGCGCAAAGTAAGTTGAATCAAATAAAAATATTTTTAAAAATTACTATGTATAATTATTTACGTAATACATTTGGCAACGTCGAACCCAATTTCACGCGCATTCGTACGCCTTTGAGTAATTAAAATGTTATCTTTTGTTATTCTGGCATTGCGCGCAATCGTATACCTAAAAAGGTAAAACGCGCGCAATCGTACTCCGCCGTAATAATAAAAGGTAAATCTGTGCTGTGTTGTACACATTATAAACCGGTTTTACTTTTTACATTTTGTTTATAATGTAATTAGCGAAAATCAAAATCTAATATAGATTGTAAATAATTTAAAGTTTAAAATAATATTTAACTCATATTATAGTTACTTATACAGTGATATTAAGTAGTTGAAATTGTACAAGATTTTAAAATCTCTTGGATAATGCTTGTAATTTTAATACGCTAAGCAAATTATAAAAGTGTATGAAAGTATTTTACATTCAAGACTAATTTTATTGTTATGTAATGTCACATCAAGTGATGCATAAACGGTTCAACTTACGTATATAAATTAATATAATCACCTCAGAAGAAATTATAGGTACAATTATTTCATTATTCAACATCGATGAACTCAATTTAGGCCACGACCGGTAAGATCGTATATTATTGTTTGAAGAAAATTGAATAGTTAATTTGTTATCTTTGATAGTTTTTATATATCCAAGGAGTACAGTTAAATAAACCGATGAGAACCAACAAACAGCATCTAGGTATATGTAATCAAATTAATGTTATGATTTAATACAAAAATATTCATTAATCATAATTATTGATAATTAATTAATTTTTGTACCGTAACCAATTTGAGTTGACGTGTTTGGCGTAAATATGTCGTTACATGAATCTGGCCCTTCTACGTTCTGATCAAATTGAAACCACATTGTTCTTAAATCTTTGGTAAATCCAGATTTCACTACTTTTGGATGTTTAGCTTGAACTGTCACTATTTTGAAATTGTTTGAACTAGGAAACGAGACATATTATAGTTAATGGTAATTTTCTTATTCAGAATGCAATTCAAAAATTAATTACTTTTTTTTTACAACTATAAGAAGTATTTCATATTGTAAAATATGTATTTGTGTACATTTATATTATTTACCTTAACATAGCATTGATTGCGTCTGTCGAGTAGACAACTGTTATTTGATATTCAGCGGCTCTACTAAGTTTGTATTCTGGGCAAGTTATCCACGTAGATAGTTTATTTCCATTTATAGAGTTTGTTGGCAAAACTATGTAATCTTCGCCATCGGTTAGATGGCACATTAAAGGGACAGGTTCGGTCAAGTTAAATATTTCCAATCTGAACTTAAAATTTAAAACACTAAGTTTTATAAATTATAGTTTACAAAATTTAGTTTATGTTTATTAAAAAACTATAAACATAATTAATTATTTGTATGATCATATTTTAAATTCCATATGGAATATAAGCAATGATATTTTTGTTTTTTAGTTCTATTTTTGTGTGAACATTTTGTCGAATACTAAAGAAAAATAATTTTTAAAGTGAGTTTTCCCAAGTTTCTCCGTAAGAAAAACTTAAAAAAAATAACATGCCTATGGATAAGGCGTACCGAGAAAAAGCGGAAAATATTGGATTTCTTCTCCCAAATGCGATTTTAATAAATTCTGTGAGGGTTATTTATTTATTTTTTTTTCATAACAATATCCTAACTTGTTCTGTATAATTTTTGGAGTATGGTTTATCAATACGATCGTATTCAAAATAACAATAACTGTTCCAAATCATCTATACCTATAGTTATATATTGTGTACCATTAAACAGTATTTTCTTACATAATAAATGTGAATCGACATGATCAAAAATATTTTATGTATTTTCTTATAATATTATTTTTAATATACATGTATCTATAAGTAATTCGAATTCTTTACAAATTATTACTTTAATATTTATGTATCTAAGAGCTGTCATAAGTATACGTTTTACTGTAAGTTAACAAGACCTAGAAAACTCGAAACATTAACTGACATTTATTTAAACTTAAGTGGTAAAGAAAAAATTATTTCATTTCATCTGATATTACTAAATTGTTTTGTCGAAGTTAATATATTCAAGGAAATCAGCACTGCACATGGATAAGATATTAAATATATGTATAGACTAATTCTGAGAAAATATGTATATATTGTATATACTCACTGAAACACTTTCCCCAAGATTTATGGTACTTGGTTCTACATTTCCAACTATCAAATGTAGACTATTTACAAGTATGAAATTACCATCAAAGTTTATAAGTGATCCAAATGTTGAACATTTAATCTTAAATGCTCCTAGGAGCGTAGGGGTTTCAAATCGTACCAACACCGTAAGTGTATTGCTCAGATTCAAATTAGTATTCTATAAAAATAACATAAACAACATACAATTTTAAAACTTGATTTAATAAATAATTTAATAACAAGTTCGAATATTTTGAGCAGATACTTTGAACTATTTATGATCCGAACAGGTAACAATTATAGTTTATCATAAATACACGTAGGTATATATTTTTATGTTATTTCAATACACATTTCATTTGTATTATTAACTTTGAGTTATTCAATTAATTACAATTTTCTTGCATCATCATGAAATTTCGTTTTAATAGTATCGCAGTTAAATTTTTCCTAAAGAGACCATTTTATTAATGTCATGTGGACTTTTATAAAAATATACAACAGATTTTTTTTTTTCGTTTTACTATGCAATTATTGAACTTTATTGCGGGAGTTACGAAATAAAAGAAATAAATTTAAATTACAAACCTACTGAATAAAATTATATATATATATATAATATATTTTAATGAATATAGCGATTGGCTATAAATAAAATAAAACGCTAATAAAATTGTATAGAAAGAGTCTAATCTATATTTGTATACGTATTTGCAGAGATGAATGTACAACAGTTTTGATAAACCAGTAAGTTTCAGTGGAATGTATTATAGGTTTATTTAATTTAACGCAAATAAGATGATTATAATATAATATGATTTTATTATATTATAATTAAATATTTTTATAGATTCTTCCTATTGCGGATGTATTCAATTTCTTAATAGTGTGCTAACATTTGGTAGATCCTATGATTGTTCAGTGTCACTGTTGTGGACGTATTGACTTTGACTAGTTTCTAACGTGTATTCGTACTGATTGACTTAGCCCTAGTTATCTTTTAATAGCGGGGCTTTCAGTTTTGTTTGTTTCCAACTCATTGGTCTGAAAGGTCAGACACTACTGCAGAAATAGGTACATCCAAAAATATAAATATTATTATAACATCAATCTACTGAAGTTTTTCTGGAGCCGATGATTGAAAATATTTATAAATATTTTTTAATTACTCAGCTAACTTAGTGGTTTATAACTAAATAAATCAATACGATCAAATATATAATTTCAGAATTTATAAATTATTGTATACCTAAATTATTTATCAGTGTGTTTTGAAGATAAAGTAAATTGATCTTTTAGTGGCATGTTGACAAAAATATTTGAAAGATATACAAAAATTGTGTTCAGAATATGTAAGTTCAGAAGAAAAATTCCTAAAAAATATAATAATTGCTACCCCTGCTATACGTAATATTATGTGTTAAATAATAAATATACGTTAATATAGCAATGAAAATATTATACAATATAAGATATTTTGTATTATATGTAAATTATAGTTTATCCATATCTATACGTTTTGCGTAAAACCTTATTACAGTATAAGCTTCTTACATGAATGTCATCAATTTATTTACAGGTAAAAATAATTATTTTAATTTTAGTTTTAATCATTAGGTGATTGTATTAAATAACATACGAGAACAATTCCTGATTTTCCTACTCGACACCCATCCTTAGATACATATTATTTCTACATTTATTTTATTAATACTTAGATAGATAGATACTAATATTTAGATACTCGGTTGTGTTGAAAAATTAATAAATGTAATTAATTGCATTACCATCATAACTCGTGATTCCAAATCCATTACGTTACATGTAACCCTTTTTATCATATCCATTGTCGACACTAATCCTTTTATGCGAATCACTGTATCGATATTGTTTTGTACGTCATAAATAAAAGGAGAAACATAAATTTCATCGGTGGTGGATCTTGTAGGATAAACTATATGTATGTAAAAAAAACATAAATGTTATTTATTTATGTGTTATTAATAATATATTTCAAAACTATGTAATGATATAAATAATTTTTTAAAACATTTAAAGTTATACGTATAAATTACAATTTGTAAATAATATGTGAGATAGTTTTTTTTTTTTTTAATTAATTTACTCACTTAAAAATATTGAAATAATAACCACAAACGATAAATTTACAATCATTTTTTAAACCGACAATCACCACTTGTATATGTTGAGAATGAACATTTTACACTATCAGTCAAAGGTAAACGTACTTACTTACCTGCCATAATTATGTTGAACAATGTGTTCATTCGTAGTTGTCATGGAAATAAAAGAGTCAATAAACATTAAATGCAACTGATAAAATATGAAAATTGTATAATACGATATATTATTGCATTTTGCAAATGTTATGCTAATATTAAACATATATCTTGTATAATCACATTTATCAGATAAATATTTATTTAATGATATTGCTAGAATTTATGTTATTAATATATATTATTAAGTTTTTAATAAATATACAAGGTATAATAACAGTTAGGCATTTCCAAAAGAATGTTTTTCATATAAAACTTTCTTTGATTTTGTTTGTATATATTTTTAAACAAAGCACATTCGTTTTTTTTAATTTTTAATTATAAAAGGTCAACTTCAAGTGGTTAAAAAAACTGAGAGCAAAAATAATGTGACGTATTATAAGAACCATACTGAGCGCCATCGATTAATGTATAGTTTTGATTCAGTTGTTAATAGTTAATATACAACTACAATTAATGGTTGTACAAAATATTAAAAAAAACATATTTTTACTATTTATTTTATACATAAGATAATTAAAATTAAAATATTTACTCTTTCTTTGCGTATAATTGTTTGTTATTCTTGATTATGATAATATGTTTATTAAAACAAAGAACATATTTTTAGCGCATTGTTCTGATAACGAATTACGAAATTGATGTGCCATTTCTACTGAAAAATGATGTATAGTTGAAAATAACACGTAACAGCTATAATTGCATATGTGTTTAGAAGTGAGGTTTTGTTTTAAATGAATATGAAAACGCATCTCATTTTACGCGTTTAGATATATAACCAAACCAATTAAAATAGCTAACCAAGAAAAATTTGACCTCCTTTAATTCAATTTAAAATGATTTTAGAACTCATTTTATTCATATATTTATTTCTTTTAGAAGTAGATACATAAATTAAATATAACCGCAACATTATGGTTATTTTTAACGTCTAACACCGATTTCTCGACCAATTTTTTGTATTCTTCAAGAAAATAATGTTAGACCAATCATAATTAATGTGTAGTTCATATTTGGGTATAATTAAACGTTGGTTATTTGTGAAAAATGTATATTTATCTATTTTAGTTTACAGTAATCATCGTAGTACTCAACTGTATACCATATGCGATCATGTTAACAAATTATTATTGTTTTTAATTTATTCATTAAATATAGGAAAATTAATAAAAAAACGTAAACTGAAATATTAAAAATTGTGTTAATTTGTTTAATTTTTTTATTAAATTAACTAAATTTTCGTCAAAAGCATAATTGAAGTTAACTCCTTAAAATGAAATTAAAATATTTTGATAATATAATATAATATACAATCATACGAATACAAAAAAAATACGTGAAATTGCATGATTTTTTATAAAATTCTAGAATGATTGATGTATAATTCAACAATTTTGACCGAAATTCTAAAAAAATGCAAATTTTATTGCGCTTACGTACAATAAAAGAGTTAAAAATTTGAAAATTATAATAAACATGTTTATTCTAAATGTCTCAAACTATTTAAAAACATACCATTTTAATCCAATGTCACTAGGCAGAATTATTTAGAGTTACCTTTAAAAGGAATCACATTGTATAAATATCAATATTGATTTAATAATTAAGTATGTGATTTCATGGTGGCATAGGAGAATTTTTAGCATAAGATGGGTAGAATCATTGGTAGATCATATAACAAATGAGAAAGTTTTTCGTAGAGTAGGAGAAGAAAAAAGCTTCGTAAAAGCTCTTAAGATTAAAAGAGTTAAACTTATTTGACGTACACTACGGTATAACAGTTAACTAAGTATAATAACAGAAAGATCCATAGAAGGAAAGAATAGTCGAGGAAGTCCACCACTTGAATACATAAGTCAAGTAGCTAAGGATTTAGGGTGTGAAACATACTATGATTTAAAACGGAAATCAGAGAAACGTGAAGATTAGAGAAATATTGTCAACCAGCCCTTGAAACAAAAGAAAGAAGAAGATTTCATGTAAACTATTTAATAAACCATACATTTTGGAAAACCAATTTTATTTGTAAATCTGTCCTCTTCTATACCACTAAGATTAGAAACGCGTAGTTATTGCTATATTTTAGATTCTGAACGGAGTGATGGAATCTATTGGTTTTAAAATGATGTGTGTTTTTTTTTTTATTTATTTTTTTTATTTTTTTTAGATTCTGAACGGAGTGATGGAATCTATTGGTTTTACAATGATGTGTGTTTTTTTTTATTTTTTTATTTTTTTTTTATTTATTTTTGTGTCTGACGACACCTTTTTTGGCAGTAAAAATGCTTCGATTTGCTTATGTAGCAACTTTTCTGAAAGGAAAGTGAATCTAGTTGGTACATTGGCTAGTCTAAAATCCAACTTTTCAATACTTTTTAAAAAAATCGAAAAAAACGATAAAAAAATTACAAAAAAACAGGAAATTTTACGCAAAATCACGTTTTTACAAATTACATTTTTTTAAAATGCTCTAACTCAAAAACCAAAAATCGCAACAACAAGAAGAAAATTTTCAATATTTTTTAAATGCGACTGGAAAAACCCTAAAAAAATAAGGGAAAAACAGGAGTTTTTACGCAAAACCAGTTTTCGACAAAATCAAATTTTTTATTTTGCTATAACTCAAAAACTAATCGATGTAAATACTTGAAATTTTCACCAAATGTTTAGATTAGTGTTCTCCATACACTGTTAAATTTTCAAAGTATTTTGACTTTTATTGAGCTATTTATAGACAATTGAAATTTTCAATTTTTTTAATTTTTTTTTTTTGAAAATTTAATACAAGGTTTCTTATAAGTTGTTCCTTAACTGTTCTAAAAAAATCTAAAATCGTAAGTCACAATTTTTTTTTATAAGTGCTCAAAGTTCCAATTTATACGTAATATGTAAAAATTGCGAAAATTTGCAAGTTATTTTGTAGATAAAAATTCATAAAATTTTTTCTGTTCATACTTAAGGTTCAAAATTTTAATACTAGGTTATCTATAAGCTACTCTTCAAAAAATCTTTAAAAAAAATTTTACCAGACTTAGAGGAAAAAATGTTATGACTGTTTGAAATTTAAATATTTACGATATTGCATAAAATAGCGATTTATTCTCAGTCGATTTTAAATATTTGTTATAATTCAAAAAGTATAAGCCGCAAATTTTTGAAATTTCTACCAGCTGTTAAGATTGGCATTTCCTTTATGTCATATTTTTTTCAAAATATTATATTGACTTTTAAGCCACTTATAGGCATTTAAAATATTCGATTTTTTTACATTTTATTTTTATAATCGATGATAAAAAAGATTTGGCTCATACAAAATACTTGAAAATTTAATAGAAGATTCCACAGAAGTAGTTCTTAATATTATTCAAAAATTATTAAAATCCATAGGCACATTTTTTTTTTATAAGCGTTTAAACAGCGAATATTGACATAGAATTACATGTAAAATATAATATAATGTATAATATTCTAGACTGACAAATGATATCGGTTTTTTGAAAATGCTCCAACTCAAAAACCAAAAATCGCAACAACTTGAAATATTCACCAAATCTTTATATTGACGTTCTCTATACATGGTTAAGTTTTCAAAGTATTTTGACATATTTTGACTTATTTATAGACAATTTAAATTTTCGATTTTTCTAAATTTTTCGTTTCAAAATAAAATATACTTATTACAATATTTATAAATAACATTGTATTATATTCTAGACAAACATATCATCTCCGTTCAGAATCGTTTTTCGTATACAATGATACCTATCATTGAATTCAAATTTAACAAATCCATTATAATGACCTATCCTATGAAGAGTCGCACTTCACCCCCAAGTGTACAGCAGAGCGAGGCTCATCCGGTTCTTTTTTTTATGTTTTAATCGAAATTAATCGCTTATAT
>JASXSY010002813.1:0-23630 GCA_034509805.1 Sipha maydis
TCACTTGCTATGGTATTTAATAATTGAAGTAAGTTGAGCTTCTTTGAAATACCCTTAACAATATTCAAAATATTTGGGTTAACACCTAAAATGGAACCTAGATGGATGTATGTTTAATTTTATGTAATTGATATTTAAATATCATATTTTTTCATAATTTAATATGTAATATTTCACAGCCAGAAATCATGTTTTTTCTCGATAAAAATTACAATTTATACAATTAATTATTTACATTCTTATGATATTATATATATTTTTATAATATCAACATTTTATATTAATATACATTTTTTTTTTTTATATAATTCATAATACATTTGGTACAACAACAGTCCAACACTTAGAATTTGAAACAAAAATAAATAAACTTATTGCATATTAACGCTATAGTGTTAATAAAATACATACATTTGTATAAATAAAATACAATAATTGTAATCATGATGCATTTATGAATTGCTATTATGATTAATAAAATATACTCTTTTTAAAATATATTATTATATTTCTTAAACATCAGAAAGTTTATTATTAACTAGTGTTTATTTATCGAGTATGATAATTATTATTACACCCCCTGGTCCTCAATGTTTGAGATAATATTGAGTGTAATGGGTACTTCGTTCAAGTACAAAAGACATTTCACCCTTTTCTAAATGTTATCACTGCTTGCACGATATAATATCATCGTTATAATCCCAATTGTGAGTAAACAATATGATATGTAAGCACAATGAAGCAGGTATAATACTGTACATAAATGAACATTAGGTAATGTTATATTAAAATATTTAGAACTTTACACTTTTGAAAGGATTGAATTAAAAATTAAATTAAATATAATACATTTATTTTTATTTTTCTGTAGTATATCATCTTTGATTTCAACTAATATTATTATTCGTTAATTATGTACCATCAAGTATAGATAGATTTTGAATAATATAAACAAATCATTCAAAATAATATAATGGTTAATAATAATTATTTGGAATAACAGACGATATTTCATTTAAAACAATGATTGATGCAAAATGATAATTCGTGTAATAATTGATCCGATGAAATTACATTTAATGTCGAATCTTAAGCTTCCATTATGTTAATATATAATATGCTGTTTAGTATGTATTATTTTAGTTGTTAAAATCATAATCTATTTCAAAAGGCGTAAAAAAAATGTTATATACCACCTTGATACAGCCTACTGTTACATATCCATGTACAAGGAAACTAGATGAAATTAAAATTTTAGTGATTAAAACCAACATTAAAAAAAAAAAAAAAAAATTATCTGTAAAAGATACTTAATCCAATGAGCATAGAATGAGAAAGAAAAAAAAAAACCTTAATTAGAATTTGATTCAGAAATCATCAAACATTAAAGAATTAAATTATAAATCTAGGGCAAGTCCGAAGAAATCAAAAATAATTTGATATATCTACAGGAAAAAAATAAAAATCCAATTACAAATATATCTGCCTGAAAATCAAGAATTAGATGCAAAGACGTAGTCAAGATAGATGAGGGCTAGACAGATAATTGGCTTGATTAGAATGTGATAATATTTGTAAGAGGTATTTGAAGATCACTTATGAAAAAAAAAAAAGTAGAATATATAATATTTGTAAATAAGCAATTATGACACCGCTACTTGCAGCATTTTAATATGATGATTGTTAATCACCGCGCATTAGAGTATCCAATAAAAAGTATAAAAAAATGAAAAATATTATTTAAGTAATGATATATGTTAGGATTGGTTATTTTAAAATGTTTTCATTAAAAAATTTTAAAAAAAGGAGTTGAGCTAGTAAATTAGATGAACCCCTCGTGATCGTCTTAAGACTTAAATTTTATTTATTTTCTATTAAAAGTAATAAAAATAAAAAATAAATAGTAAAGCTTTAACTTTGAACACAATTTGAAGATAGTGAAAAAAAATTTAAAGATTATGGATTCGCAGAAAAATAAATATTTTATAACAACACAGTCTAGTAATGTTTTTAAATATTTTTATAGATTTTTAATAGAAATCCAAATAATACGTAGTCATAATAAAATTTTGCATTAATTACATTTAAATTAATATCCTACTCGTTTTAACTGTAATCGCAGAACAACTAAAATATTTACCTCAAAACAATATAATTTCAAAATATATTTTTTCACCCGTTTTTAATAAAATAAATGAAAAATGTATTTTAGGCATTCATAAAAGAAATAAACTAAAAATTGTATAATTAACATTGTATTAGTCAGGCAATAATTGATAATAATAATAACATAATTATTATGGTTTATTATATTTATATCTGCATTTTCCATAAATAACAATTATTGTTCTTATTGACAAGAATATTAAAAACATGATGAGAACACATGCTATACGGGTTATGTTAACATTTGGCTCATGTCAACATTATTCATGCATAATGTATAATTGATGGATAATTGATTCGTAATCCATCAAAATATCGATTAAAAAAAAAATAGAGTAAGAAACAATTAGTTATTAGTTATTATAAATTATTTTTAATATGGATGTATATTGGATGTATATTAGCCAAATGTTAACATTACCTGTGACATATACCTAAATGTATTGTGCATGAAGAAATTCTTCTTCTAAAGCAGGCTGATATAAGATAGGCTTCTTAATAATACAGGATTTTAAAAAAATTTTAAGGTTTTAATATTATTAAATTTGTATTGCTGTGGGTATGTTAAATTACATAATAATTTATACAATAGATTTATGAGAAATAACATTGACATAATATTTAAAAACAATTGCTTAATTTATACAATTTAAAACTTATAGAAACCTAGATTCACAATAACATATAGTGGGTTGAAATTATTTTCTAAAAATTGTCATAATCCTTTAATAATCATTCAGTACAAAATTTAGTTTTCAATAGAAGTGTGGTGTGTTTAGATCATCAAGACCTTTATATGAAAAATATTTTATTGTATTTTCATAAATATATAATTAATAATATAATACTTATATATATATAATACATATTATAATAAAAAATATACATAATCTAGTGCATATATAAGAATAATATAAATAAATTATTTATACATTAAGCTTCAAAAAATAAATTAAATTTAAGCTTAAAGTAGAAATTATTAAATTGCAATATATTTTTTAAAACTATCTATAGAAGTAAATACAGTATAATATTCTTACGTAATGATTCTGATCGAATATAAAAATTTAATCTTTTAAAAAACAATATGGAAATATACAATAAGCTTATAATATTTTTCAAACCATATACATTTATTTATTCGTTCGACTTTTATGCATTATGATGTTCTACGTTAAATTAATACATTGTTTACATTAAATTATATAAAAAATTATATTCATTTGCTTCAAATAAACTAAAACAAAAATAAACAAACATAAAAAAAATGTTTCATTAATATCGTATATAATTGCTAATTCCCTTATTGAATAACGTGACATATCCTTTTGTCAAAAAATATGAATAATAAATGCCCATTTATTATACATTGTAATAATGGGGAAAAGGACACGACATGTCACTTTTCCCTTTTCCTCTCTCGGTCACGAGAAGAAATATATTATTGAATATGCTTAGGATTCAACGAGACAGATGATATTTTACGCACCCTTAGCTTGACATTTTACAAAACGCCAACGATATTTTTTATTTAATAATAAAAAAAAAATATTCAGCTCAAATAGCAAATGGAATTCGAAAATTGTACGAATAACTTGCAATGAAACGGATTTTTATTCAGAAAAAAAACAAATAATTCATTGCATAAATTGTTTAAAGCGATTTTCGTTCTGTTTTCCACGTCCCCTTTCCCGTTTAATGTTTATATAAAAAAAATAAATATATAATAATATATGTGTGTTTGGTCCGCGTGATTCTTTTAGCATTATATTATCGCCCCCGGAGAGTGACAAATATCCTGTTCTTCGAGTAATTGTTTACTATTTATTGTGTTGATTTTGCGAAAAGGACGAGGGTGTTCATAGTTATTTCCCTTACGGCTGCCACAGTGATGGTGTTGGCAATGATCTACCTCATTACGTCCAGCATACGAAAACCTCTAATTTCTGTTAAGCCACTAGCGCAGGCGTGCCCACAGTAAGTCCCCGTTATATCTTCGTCTCTCCAGTATCCTTTTTTCAACCAGCTTCGTCATAAATCACAGAATTCTCGACGCGCCTATCGCTGCCTCTTCATTCGAGTACACATAAGTGCCTTAGAACTATTGTCGTCTACTGGATGATCCACAATGTTTTTCTTGCTAAAATCAAAAAGACATACATATACTTTAGAATTCATACTTATTCAATATATATCCGCCTGGCAAGGAATCTCTATTTGGGTTACATGTATGTTTAGTGATTGCATATCTGCGACAATTGTAATGATATGATTTTAATAGCCTCGACTTATATATAACTCTCGGGATGGCTATCACCCATGATACAACAATGACAACAATTGAAAACCGATACAAATAATTATACCTCCTCGGGATAGAACCCAATGTTTGATGACCAGTAAAATTAAATGAATTCATGTTGAAACACGTTTGAATTCAATGATTGTATATTATCATGAAAAAATAGACGCGCATGATGAAAAAGAATAAAAAAAAATTAATCGAAACAAATTGGGGCGTGCGAACGACTCCTCCGAACGTTGATAGAAATCGAACGATAATGATTTCGAAGAAAGTTTGCTCATGTACCAGGGAGTCAATCGGAAACCAATGTACTTTATATTGTTCTTTGTCGAAGAAAATGTGTTGGAAAAGTCGATAGGAATACTGGATATCAGAACAAAACTTTTCACCGTTTAACTTATTATTTAGTTCAATATCTCAAGTTTTTCACCGCAGTTACTTGGATTTACGGTTATGTCTAATACGATATGTACGTGTACTCTTATTTAACTCATTGCAATACCTAGCAATAAATTAACGTTGGCCACAACATTACCATAACAGTAAATTCCAACGACAATTCAAATTGGATTCAAGAAGAACAATCATATTATTTAATATTAACGGTGGTGTCGGCCGACTAGCTCGTAAATCTACCAACCTGTCTTGCATCTTATTTTCCTATCTGATGCATTTTGAACGGTTTATTTACATTGATTTTGTTTTTATTTATTTCAAAGAAATTGTCAGAATATTGTTTCTCTAAATCATGTTCTCGCGTTAATATAATTTACATAAAAAACATAAAGTACCTATGCATACTTGTTAAGTTATTATTTAGGGATAAAATTAAAAAATATTTTATTATCTAATACTGTTATGTTGTATTAGGTTATATTATTTATATAAGATTAATTTATTTTAAATTATGAGTTGCAAAGATTTATTATTGCATTCCAGTATTTTTATTATTAAATATATTAGTATAATTGTTAACATTTTCATTCATAAAAAGTAAAAATATATTTTTTTAAAGACCATTGTATACTTTTACTATCCATGACTGATTTTTTTAATTCCAAAAAAGCTGATCAATAAATATTTAAGCTAGCTGCTTGTCCCAATTATTGACTAATTTTAACATATTATTGAGAAAAATAGTATTTTTTTATGCCATGTTATTGTTCGTATACAAACTAAAAATGTTTTGGCTTATATTTAATTATCGATGTTAACAAACTTATGTTAAGACGTGATTGGCACTAAGTATAAAAGTATGATTAAATGCTATTTTAATTTTTAAGTAATGATGTATCAGTTTAATTTAAACATATAATTAAACAAAATTATAGTAAAAATGTAATTTTAGTATATTTATTATATTTCACTATATGTAAAAATAATATAAAATAAATATTTTTGCTTTATAAATAGGTACTTTTATAGTTACTACATCTAATGACGTAACATAACTCATATTTTACATAAGTAAATATTATAAAACATTTTAACCTACAGATAAAGTAGTGCAATCGTAAGTTTAGTATACATACATATTATGTTTACCTAATTTTAAATTAAAATAAAAGTTTTATATTTATAGCATAAATATTGTGCAAGTAGATTGAAGTTCATTATATAAAATACTACAATAAGTGGTTGATAAACTTTCAAACATATTTAAAAATTTTAAATTTGCATTTATGGTGTATGCTATTTATTTTTTTAAAATCAATCATTTTAATATAGAATAATTATTTTTATAGTTTTATAACGTGATACAAAAAAATAATATATTTTAAAACATAATAATTATATAACAAGTGCATGCGAATATATTTCATTTATTTTAAATTTTATATTTGTAAACATTTAAAGTACCCATAAAACTTTTTCAAGAACAAATAATGTAGAAGAAACATAAAATATAATTCAGTCATATATTTTTTAATAATACACCAACCTTTGTGAAAAGCTTCTTTTTCGTTTATATTTAAAATTAGTAATATAATATTAAATATAAAATCGTAAATATCAACACATCTATAGTAATAAATACAATTTAATAACGTTATAGGTGATCAGACCAGTTAACGTTTTATATTTAAACACTACATGTAAACAATGAGATAAAAACTGAAAATAATATAATATTATATATTATTAATTATTTGGAAAAATAAAAAAATAATTACAGTTTAAGGGATATTAAATATTTATAAATTACAAATAAAATTATATTAAGTAAAATAATATTTTTATACTTCTTTTATCGTTTAAAAATAATACTCATATGTATTGAAATTGAAAGTAGGTTACTCAACAGATGCTTTTGTATACCACGTGATAGTTTTAACATTCTAATATTCATAGTTTACATCAATATTATTCCATTATTGACTTATTAACGAACTTAAAATAACAATTTACTCGTAATTATTTAAACACTTATAATCAAGGATCGGATTGTAAGATATACGAAATTTTCCAAAAATAGATTTTTTTAATAATACTTAATGGTTGAAAAATAAATTAACACATGTTACAATTATGTTTTATTTTCTTATTCATAATTTTGAAAACTACCATACGGTATAGCATGAATCAGTTTAATAAATAGTATTTGCTATATTAAAACAATAATTATTACAGTTGAAAAAAATAACTTAAAATAAATTAATAAAACACTCATTTACTAATGCTATTAAAAATATATATATAAAAACATCTGAAAATGTCAAAATATCAATAAAATTAAAAACAAAATTATTATCATAACTCAATTCTATAATTCGTAAGTATCTGAATATATTTTTACACAAAAAACGACTGATTTAAATTTGTATAAATTACATAAATCATATTTATATACTTACTACTTTTTTTTTTATTGTTTTGCTTTTGTAGAACATTTAGGTTCTTTACTGTCAATACTAGTAACTTTTTCCTATTATGTGTATGATTTAAGTCTCCGTTCCACTTCAGTATCAGGTTCATAATTTCTTTTCTCATTATGTCTAACCATCGTTACTTCGGCAGGTCCCGTAGTATTTTCATAATTATGTTGTTTGTAAGTATGTTTTGCTATACTATTTTCAGCCCTCCATATATTATATGACCTGCTCACTCTAATCTTGCATATCTTATATATTTAACAATATTTTCTTTCTTATAAATTTAATTCAGCTGTTAGTTTGTCCAGGGGCGTAGACAGGGGGGGTGTTACAGGTGTAGTAACACACCCTTCCAGCAGAAGTATACTTATGTCTTATAAGATAATGTTGCATCATTTACCGTTTATTTATCAAAACGAAAATAATAATAATTATTTCGATAACAATAATGTAAAGCAATAAAAAAGGACTCGACATTAATTATAATTTTAAACAGTTTTAGATTCTGAACGGAGTGATGGAATCTATTGGTTTTTTTTTTTATTTATTTTTTTTTTTTTTGTGTCTGACGACACCTTTTTTGGCAGTAATAATGCTTCGATTTGCTTATGTAGCAACTTTTCTGAAAGGAATGTGAATGTAGATGGTACTTTGGCTGGTCTAAAATCCAAATTTTCAATACTTTTTAAAAAAATCGAAAAAAACGATAAAAAAATTACGAAAAAACGGGAAATTTCACCCAAAATCACGTTTTTACAAATTACATTTTTTTAAAATGCTCTAACTCCAAAACGAAAAACCGCAAATCATTGAAATTTTCACCAAATCTTTATATTGGCGTTCTCTATACTTGGTTAAGTTTTCAAAGTATTTTGACTTATTTATAGACAATTTAAATTTTCGATTTTTCTAAATTTTTCGTTTAAAAATAAAATATACTTATTACAATATTTATAAATAACATTGTATTATATTCTAAACAAACATATCATCTCCGTTCAGAATCGTTTTTTGTATACAATGATACCTATCATTGAATTCAAATTTAACAAATCCATTATAATGACCTATCCTATGAAGAGTCGCACTTCACCCCCAAGTGTACAGCAGAGCGAGGCCCATCCGGTTTTTTTTTTTTCTTTTATTTATAATTAAAATATATAAGATAAAAAATTTAAAATTTTAATAAGTTCTCATAAACCATTATCTATTCACTTGTAATGCGTTTTTACAAAAATATAGGTAAATGTATTAGTTTTATGCGTATAATTTTGTCAATTAATTTTAAATAACACCTCCCCTTTGAAATTCCTAGCTACGCGCCTGGGTTTGTCCTTCATTCCCAGCCTTGTATATCGGGATTGTAAAAACGTTCATAAATTATCTTAAGAATTTTTTCTCGAAAATATCTAATTTATTTTCATTTCATGATGTTCGTAAAATTTTACTTGAAAATTTAAATATGAAAAAAGTGTGTGCTAAAATAGTCCCTAAAATTTTTTTCAACATTTTCGTTTGTTGAAGATGTGGTAGGACGTCTAGAACAATCATCGTCTACGACGTCCTCTCTTCCACTGCAAAACCGTTTGTGCCATTAAAAAACGCGAGCTCTTGATAAACATTCTTCACCATAAACTTCACTTAACATACGAAATGATTCCGCGGAAGTTTTTTTTTTTAATTTAACAAGAAATGTTAACACGTTGTTCGATTTTTATGTCTAACATTTTTCGTCAGTGTAGTTGAACTCGCACTAATAACAAGGCTACTAACGTATAAATAAATTAACTGATTTCATCAGTGTTTATAATACTTTTACATAAGTGTTTCCTAATCATATTTCAATAATCGTTTTATAGACAACGTTAATAGTTTAGGTTTTATTTAGAAAGTCTCGTTATTTTATTGTCACACCTCGTATGTCACAATTAGTCTAAGTTATATGAGGTATTGATCTTCTTTTATTTTATTTCACATAAGTTTTAACGTAAACAAATATGACATGGTATATAGTAACATGCATTTCCAGCTTCCACACATACATTGATTTCGTTATGCATGTATTTCTTATTAATTATAATGACCCCGAGATATTTAGTAGGTAACTAACGCGATTTATATTGCATATTTTATTTTAAAGAAGATAAACTAAATATATTTATTTATTGTATTTATAGTAAATAATTACTTATTGTATACAACACATTCACAGATCAAATACTACATCTGATTAACCTGATTGTCTTTATGATTTTATCCAAACAATTTAAACAGCATGATAATTTGTTTCCGTGTTATTTAATTTGTATTACTCTTAAAAAAAAACCGAGGTTAAACTGGTTTTTCTCATAGTTTTATAATAACTTAAATACACAAGTAGATTTTTGCCATCAAATTACTCATGGAATTCAAAAACATACCTTAATATGGTACCTAACTAAAAAAAACTAAGTAAAACAAAAATAAATTAAAAATGGACTTGCGCAACAAAATGCTATTACAATGTTGCGACTTCAAAGACGGTTCTCTTCCTCTTTTCCGCAACATAGAAAACGACAACATTATGTATACATCCGTGAACTTGTGACCTTTATGGAACGTACTGTTACCATAGTTACCAGGCAATCTGCAATCACCGGCATACACAAGCATACACACACGCAAACGTATATTGGCAACAATCTGTCATATACGTTGACATAAATATTTACATATAATGCATTTAATAGATTTTTAAAAAATGCAATTATTGCATCCAATGAGTATGAGGATAGTTATTTTAATAGTTTTATTAGAGTAAATATGCTGAATATATTTTTGAACTTTCTATATAATCTAAATGTTTTTTACTGACACATTTCATAAGTATTTATTTTTAAAAAAATTTATCAAATATTCACTGTAAAAATAAAACGTTGAATTAAAATACATGTTTTCCATTCCTTTCATTAGATTAAAATAATATTGTACACTTTGAGTAAGCTCCAATTTTAATATTCTATAATTGACGTATGAGGACATGCAGTTCAATTAAACTTTTGAATAACATTTTTTGGGTCACCAAAATAACCGATATTGTATTGCCAATGGTTTTTTTACAGTTCACCCTTTCTACTAATTTTCCCACGCATGTCCTTCATACCCCAGAGACCTTAATAATATTTCACTTTCACTTCATGAATACACGTATAGCTTTTTCTTTGATACTCAAAGGGCTGAGTGTAGTGGGACACCTTTGACCACCATATGAATAGACAGAATTCGAATTAACTATGTTTTCAATTCATTTGGTTCGGTTGAGGGCTTTTTTTATATAGAGGAGTACAATGTAGGAATAATAAAAAACAAATTCAATTCCTACAAGAGCTAAAATACAATAAAAATATGAAATGAATAATTAAATGTGCTGGTTGATATTCTCAATATTAGAGAATTATATTGTTAATTTTAGTATCCTAATAAATTTTATTATCAAACATATGATCTACTTGAGCAGCATTTTCCGTTATTATTTTAATTTAATTTAATGGATTTATCCTAAATAAATTTGAAATTAAAGAAATTAATACTTTTATCGACTACAAATTAAATTTACTTGAGTTATTAATAATAAAAATAAATATGTTAATGGATAAATGAGCAACGAATGTACATGGATTATGTTACAACATTATTATACTAACTCATTGTAAGTTTCTGTACTTACACTAAAAAAGCCGATTAATCTTAAATGAAATTAATGACTTACGAAACTGTTTTAATATTAAAATACAAAATTCTTGAAATTTGATTATAACATTTGACCTATAATTTCAACTGCCCAAACTCATATCTTAGAATACCAGAGTAGAACTAATTTGATTAGTAGTGGTTTGATTATTTATTTATGGTTTACCTTTTAAGACTTAGTAATGTAAATAAATAAAATAAAAACAGAATTGTATCATTAAAAATTCAATAGAGTAAAGTTAAAAATATTAATTTATCATTATGGATTTCTTATCTCAAATGTGATATGTAAAAAATAATTTGGATCGCATGTATATTATATTTCATAATGTCATGACAATTTACTACGCTGACTGAGTATACCTGAGTGTCTGAGTATTTATAATGTAACATAATAGTGTTGAAAGGTTTCTATCATTATTCGAATAAGACGTTTGATGTTGAATCTTTAGAATAATAATAATAATACTCAAATATTGAATAGAACGTTAACGATCAATATAAGAAGGGAATTTGCAATATGAATAGCATATGCAATATTTACGTACCTTTATTATAAGAATAAGTGTAATTACGAGTATATATTAATATTTTAAATAATATATTATCCATTAAAATACATATCATCAATATGAAATATGATTATTATTATTTTTTCGTGTTTAATATGCAATTATTTGAAATTTCGGAATTATATTTTACGAATCGCCTTACGTCAAATAAATCCTTACTTGAGTTTATTTTAAAAAAAAAAAAAAAAAACAATTGTAATACTTTTACCTTACAGTATAACATTATGATACTTAAACAATACAGTGTGATCATGATAAGTGGAAACATTCAATAACTATGTAAAGGCTTCACATATTTTAATTCTGATTTTTTGGCTAACTAATAAACATAATTATACACATTTTCAAGTAATTAGACTATTTTTATGACAGTTAATTTCGCGCATGCACACAATAACTATTTTTTTTTTAAAAATGACCTATTTTTGACCACAATTTTTTTTTTTTTTTTTTTTTTTAACGAATTTTGGTGGTTGAATTTATTTTCCAAGTAAAAAATGGCCGAGTTATATAAATTTGAATTTATGTTATTTGCACGGGTATAACTGA
The DNA here is from genome assembly GCA_034509805.1 of Sipha maydis. Taxonomy (NCBI): domain Eukaryota; kingdom Metazoa; phylum Arthropoda; class Insecta; order Hemiptera; family Aphididae; genus Sipha; species Sipha maydis. The sequence goes on from JASXSY010002813.1 coordinate 12,195, forward strand.
TTACAAAATGTATGTATATTTGGGTTTTATACATAATAAAACATATTATTGGGACTAAAAAAATAGAATAAGATGATTGTCATGTTCTCGATGTTCAATTTTCAGACACACCCAAGTATTTCGTTTATTACTGAAAGCACCGCAAACTCCTCACCAACTATCATGAAAAAATTGAACGAATGAGTAGTCATATACCAAAATATTTTATAGTTGGACATTACTCGTAATTTAATGATATGAATAGTAGTTTAAATTTAATTGCATTCGTGTATAGTACTTATATTTGCTAAGAAAAATAAATTGTCGCATAAGAAAACAATGATAGAACACAATAAGTTGTAATATTACATTGAATTCGATCAACTTTGAAACTATTATCAGTACGATTAGCAAGTATTTTATAAATTATTGATATTTACAAATAATACGAGTACTTACAATGTATTAAATTCAATATATTGAACAAAAGTAAAAGCATTTTAGTATAAAATATTTAATAAAAATGAATTAACGAATAGTTAATTTATTTTTCGTTTGATTTAAAATAAAATATAATATATTAAAAGAGAGAGGGAGAGATAGAGAGACAATCAGTCAGAGAGAGGGAGAGACAGAGAGAAAAAAAGAGTGAGAGAGAGATGGAGAGAGAGAAAAAATGAATCTCTTTGATAATTTTCCGTCAATAATAAATAAAATTTTCACAAAACAAATAATTATATTATAACTTATCACCGCATTGAAAGGTTTAATGGTTTAGAAAATCATACAGATATTGCATTTTAATCACACGTGATTCCATCAAGGTATAATAAGTTCAAATAAAGAAGTCCCTGCGTAACATAGACAAAGCCGAATATAATTCTCGATAATTTATCGATTTATGACGTGTCAGTCGAGCACGTATTTGAGACACCCTAAGGATCCTGTCTTTCGGATTCGGAATACTAAGCAGATTTCCTTCTTTTATTTTTCGTTGTACAGACATCAATCCCAGTGTTATTACACCAACATGCACACACACACACAACTTAATGGTAGTGTCACCGTCTTAAGTAGCCCGCAATAGCTGGTTCTAATAATTGTAAAGTTTCCCAATCCCCAATTTTACACCAGTTTTTCCCCACAGTGAATGAATGCTATTTGTGAACACGAGATAATGATAGCCTGGATACCTAGCATAAACAACAAATGGAATAAACATAAATGAATTATGAATAATATCGTTATTAAAATATCCGGTTAACGATAGTTCATTTAGAACTTGAATCGTATTGTTTCACAATCATACTTAAATCGATGCCCAGCAGGCATTTAAGAAAAAACAAAACTCAATTGCTTTTCTCACTGTTGAGACAATTTTTCTTCCACAATAGTATTACTTTGATAATAAACAGCAATAAAAAAATCATATTTTCTTAAGGACTATAATCTTAATGCTGTACGTTATAGCAGGCCAATTAGTTTCTAACATACTGCTGAATAACGAAGACTCAACTTGATCAAATCTATAAACTTTTTAAACATTTTCAAAATATTTCAGTTTACCTTATTCTAATTATTTGCAATACACTACTATGAGTTCCGATATTTTGATTTAAACTTAAGTGTTTGTATTGCGCGAGCAGTTGTTAAAGTTATCGTAATGTAAACAAACGGGTATTCGTTGTTAATATGTATTTAAAGTTTGATTTATCGTTATGGATCATCATATGCATTTAAATTGAAAATAAATAAATTTATGTTAAGAAACAAATTTTGCATGCAAATTTAATGATCCTATAGCAGAAGAGCTAAATAAACCCTGATTAGTATTAAAATGTTTATTAGAGTATTTAAGAAGGTTTTGCATATATTATGGAATATAAATATTTCTATTGTTTTTTTTTTTTTTTTTTTATCCGGATGCTAAATACATAAAATATAATATAATCATTATAAATAAAATAATGCTTTCCTTTATATTATTTTTAAGTTCACATTCAGATTGATTATCAATGATCGAATGTTGCCAATAATGTATTTTAATAAATTAAAAAAACATTTTTATTCTTTCACATTATATTATATAAATTTTAATTAGTCACAGTGTGATTTGTAAATCTCGGTCGGTTCACTAGTACAATAAATGTATACTATTTAAGGATTGTTGATAGATAAATGTTTTTTTTCTTTTATCAAACCAATCATTGACCATATTTTTTTTAGTTAACCTATAAAACTATTTTTTCTTATTATATAATGCACATAAATAAAATATTTTTTTTAAATTTCTATCATATTAAAAACTTCTTAGTTCAATACCTGTACATCCCCACGCATATTTTCACTTTAATAATTGGTATTAATAACAAATGGTTATTAAATACCATTTAGGTATAATTTATTATTTATTTCATAGGAATGATGTAATGAGAGTATTACACACACACACCCTCCTTGAAAAAATGTATTTATTTATTAATTATTTAGTACTATGGCACGGAGTATACCAAATTACCCACAGAAAATGGACGATACCTTCTAAGGTAGAAGATCTGAAATAAACACTGATACAAATACTTACATGGATTAATAATTTGTGGTTATCTAGACTTCAGAAAACTTTTGGTTTTTAAATTTACTCACTTTATTCGCTTATTTGTATATACAGCATACGATTAAAATGTCAGGTACACCGCTGTATATTAAGATTTAATTAACCAACCGTAAAAAAATATTTTTTTTTTTAAATTAAATAACGTTTTACATAACTTAAGGTTGTCTTTGACACAAGAGATACAAAAAATGAAAAATCAATTGCTTTTTCAGCTTAAGTATAAAATTTTTCTTCTCTCTTTTTTGATTTCTAATGCAAAATCTGCTTGTTAAATGTTCTACAGTAGAACCATACTAATATAATTTATTTATAATATATTATATTAATATACGTAATATATATTTTCTAATAAACGTTGAGTATGAAATATCCAATATGTGTCGTGACATGATAAAAAATATCTTTAATATAGGTACTGTAATACTAATAATAATGTTTTTAGATATTTTTAAACGTTAAATGAAATATAATAAAAAGTTTTTGGTTCTGGAAAAATATACTATTTTTATAATTAAATCACTAGAACTTTATTTAATGTTTTAATTAGGATAGTCCTTATTATGCAATATAGGACTTATTTCCCATAACCATCCCAAGATAATGTATACAAATATAATGTTTATTTTTATAATTTTTATTTGGCCCTTCATCTCTTGAAGTTCCAAAACATATTTAATATAAATAATCGTGTTTAAATAAATAAATAAAAAGTTTTTATGTATATATATATATATATATAAATATAAATTAAAAATTATATTTAATAAAATTAAAATAATTTTAATATCTAAGATAAAATTTCCGTTATCAAACCATGTAAAAAACAAACATATTTTACACGTACAATAATTCAATTATTTACTAACTTCTCTTTTGTTATAAATCTTATTGACATTAATTTTGTAACATAGGCGTATTTAAGAGAGAGGCCAAGTGGGTACTAGCCACATCAGCAGTCTGTATCTCCAACAAAATTAAACCAGGATAAAAACGGTCTGTACTCAGTACCGGCAGTAGCAGTATAGTAGTATAATGTATGTGTTCTTATTTTAGTTTAAAATGTAAATTTATTTTTTTGATTTAGCAATGATTATAATTGGACTTAATTAAAAAGTATTTTAATCATTACGATTTTTTAACATAAAAAATAAATATATTTTCATATCTAGAAAAAAAAGAATTCTATTGATTAAAATATTTCCCCTCAACCACTCAACCACCAAAATCTAAAATGCTCCGAGAAAACATTTTGAATGAATCAAAAATCATAACATTTGGACTAGATGAAATAAAAATGTTTGCTTCATATGTGGCTTTGGATAAAATTTCATAAAATTTACTAGTTAAGGTTATTAATATTTAGTAAATAAATTACCATTAAAATGAATGTCAATAGGATATATTTTTAATAAGTTCGTTTCAAAGTATATCTATCAATCCCTTTCGTCAGAAACAGCTTTTCCACTCTCCAATTTATAATAAATGTATTGTAATTTATACCGAATAGTTTCGTAATAACTATCAGTATGTAAACTGTGTCACAATCACTTATTCCATATATATGCAATGGGATGATAAGTTTTGATGTTACAAGATGTTCCTCAAATATATTTTGAAAAATTTAATGATTATATAAGAATATTAATTTCAATACCACAACTATTATAATATATGAAGAAAAATTCTAACATTCACTCTTAAAAGTACAATTTAAAATAAAGTGTATTATAAAATTAAAATGGTTTGGTAGACGAAGAAAATTACTTCCTCTGTGCTAATTCTATTTTCCGTGTGCTTTATATTCAAGTATCTATATATTGTATACAGTATTTGAAAAAACAATAAATTCAAATTTTAAATTTGTTATTCTTTATCTCTATAGAATAAACGTTCATTTAGAATTTTAAACTGTGTTTTATTCTTTTTTTTTTTAATTTAAAAATATATCCTCGTAATGTCGTAATGTTTTGTTTTTTAATAACATCTAAAAAAAAAAAAAATTAAAACAATATACAGTAGGTATATTATGAAATAAACACACTTAAAAAAATATTTTTTTCTATAATTAATACTAGGTCTGAAATTTTAATAAATATTAATAATATTTAATTGTTTTAGCCATTGTGTGATCAAATATTTATTAATTATTATTGTACGAATATTTGTACATAATTCTAATAATTATCAAATATGAAGATAAACCTTGATTATTTGAACGATTGTATGTCTCTAAATGCAACTTTTAAAAAAAGTCGAAATGAGCTTTTCTGAGCAAGAAAAATATGTTTATAACTAAAAATATTAATATAAAAGTGACGAAAAACCTACTAAAGGCTTAAATTTGGAGTGTAGTACTGTACCGAAGTGGACCATAAATAAAACGGAAAAAAAAAGACTTCTTGCATTCGAGACTTGGTGTTACAGAAGGCTAATAAGAATGTGTTGGATAGAATGCATAACAAATGAAGAAATATACCGAAGATCAGGAGAAACAGGACATTTTCTGAAAACTTTAAGTTCAAGAAGAGCCAATTTAATTAGACACGTACTGCTTCATAACAGCTTACTAAGCAAAATAATATAATGTACCATTAAGGGAAACAACAGCAGAGGGAGATCACCACTGGACTAAATTAGTCAAATAATTAGAGATGTGGACTATAGATTTTATTGCGAATTGTAAAGGAAAGCTGAGATGCGTCATGAGTGGAAAATTGCTGTTAACCAGCCTTAGGGCTGTTAACAAAAGAAAGAACAAGTATGTCTCCTTTAAAATTATTAGTTTCGACAATCCACTGTTTACCTATGTTTGAATAATCTCTCACTTCGTTTAATCATTCCATATTGGAACTATTCGAAGTATTCTTTAAAATCATTATATTATATATATAATCTATTAATTTACAATATATTATACATACATATATAACCACTATATACTACTATACTTAAACATATATATATAAATTACATACAAATTTAAGGATTTATAAATTAATTTAATAATATATAAATAATATAATCTGATAATAATTTAAAATTTAACATATTGTAAAATATCCATAGTATTTTCATCACTATACCGTCCTAACTTTGTTTATTCATACCAATTTCAACTAATATGTTATCTTTTTCAATTGAATTTCTAGATCGTTTAATAATGCCTCCAGAAGTAAGAGTAGGGTTTTTAAACTTTTACGAGATGAACTTTAGTTCTTTACCCAAATTTACATAAATATATGTATTATACATAAACTACTACTAACCTGAAGGTAAAATATTTATTATTCTTTTATTGTTTTCGCACATGGTTAATTTTTTTTTTTTTAGAAATGATTATTCTAATGAAATTAAATTGTAGACTTTTTTTAAAATAAAATCGCTGCATTCAAAAAATATGTTTAGTTAAGATAATATTCTCGCATTAAATATTGTTCTTATTTTATTATTTTTAAGTTTAATAAGAACAATTTATTTTTGTTTTTTCGTTCTAAAAATATGCAAACTGAATAAAAGTTTTAAACTGAAAATTATCCTAAAGTTTTCCGTGTAATTCATATTGTGTAATCCAAAGTTATATGAATAGTATAATTTGGAGTTTTTAATATTAGGTAATTAAAATTATAGCATATTTATGTATTTATATTTAGCGTCGAATTAACTATTTGCATTATCTTAATTACTTATTAAGCAATTTTCCCTTAATGAAGAAAATTTTTTATGAATTAAAAAGAAACAGTAAATTTAATAATATTGGTATGATGTCTTTTGAAAAAAAACTGCCATACGCAAAATATATTAAGGTATATTTCTTTTGTGAATCATATTTCGTCCTACACTAAAAAATTAATAAATCAGTCATTTGATTATAATAACTTGGATGACTTGTTATCCCTTAAACCATGCGAAAAAAAAGTATTATTCTTGTTTTCAAAAATCGAACCCAATTAATTCCTTTTATTGTTGAAAAAGTTTTATTGTGTCACACGAAACTCCGCATAACTAAACGCAGAGATATGTGAGCATCGGAGTCTCGTCCGATTAATCGGTGACAATTCATACAAAATTAGTCACACAATATCGGTCCAAAACAGGTTAAAACGCACTATGGCTAAGTTAGCTGTGGATTGTGGTAGTATGGTAACTGGTACATTCATATAAATAAACATAATGTATACACGTTTATAATGTAATGATTGCGTTGTAACGTAAAGGTCTATTTTGTCGGTTAATAAACGACTGGTTGGCATCGGTGATACGATGAGGGGGTGGAATTTAAGTGTATAACGGAAGTGGTCGTGTGCGTGGATGGACAGAGGCGATGGACAAAGGGTCCGTATGGACACGTGCTTATAGAAGGGATTGCCGTTAATTTGGACGTTAAGCTTCGCTGAACTTTAAGGTAACTGGACGTCTACCGCGGTCCCTACATCTACGTATGTAATATATCTACCTAAGTTTCGCCCTCCTTCTCATCCGCTCATGGCACGATATACCGCATGCGCATACGCATCGAAATGGAATAATATATTATAGCACAAGAAAGGTCGCTCGTTCGATTTCAACTTTATCACTTGTTCCGTAATTATCACATATTATTCATCATACTGATTATTACATATTATAAACACGAAATCATGAAATATAAGTGTGATGAGCACAATTATATATTGTCTCGATGGATGATCACGCGATTTCCGAACCTCTAATATTGACATGCGGTTTGAATTCCAAGTCGATCGTCGTCTTGCCTCTTTAAAGGTATTCATGAGGTTCGGTTTTGACTTATTCCTACAAATCAACGGCACTTCATCATCTACGCATCAGTAATTCTGATACTAAATCCATTTTATAATTAATGTACATCTATTGATTAACAAAAAAATAAAATAAAATAAAACACGTTTTCACTTCGTGTATCTATTATAATACACACGCGTTTAACTCGATAACCCCGATATTTAGATAACTAAAAATTACTGTATTCAATTTCATACCAGCAATAATATCTTTTAGTATAACTATATATTCTTAATAGTTTAATATATTTCTATGATTTTGTTCTAAAGCTTGTATGCATAGAATTTTTGATCTTTTACTTATGGGTGAAAATAATTAAACACGTTACAATGATTGTAATTTTTAAACTAACGTAATTTTACATACCTAGATTTATGTAATCAAATATTTGTATTTTTATGTGGTTCTTATTTCAATTTTAAAACAATAACTTACTTAACGTTACCTTAACTTAATGTTAGTTATTTTTAAACGATTTTTATCGCCTTTTTTTCTTGAATTTCTATTGTAAATTAAATTATTTTTCGGATTTAATAAAACTAAAATTAGGAATATAAATTAATTTTAAGTTATTATAATTTTTTATAACTAAATAACATTATAGTATCTTGAATAACATTTTCACATCTAGAACACAAAACCTAGAAGCAAAATTATATTTTTCCAAATGTATAGAATAATTTTGACTTTCCATAACTTAATAAGTTCTATGTATAAACTACATGATCAATAATAATCTTACCGTAACATTAAAATTACGTTAACATTTTTTTAGATTCTGAACGGAGTGATGGAATCTATTGGTTTTACAATGATGTGTGTTTTTTTTTTTATTTATTTATTTTTTTTTTTTTTTTCAAAAAGTATAAGTCGCAGATTTTTTAAATTTCTACCAGCTGTTAAGATTGGTATTTCCTTTATGTCATATTTTTTTCAAAATATTATATTGATTTTTAAGCCACTTAGGCATTAAAATATTCGATTTTTTTACATTTTATTTTTATAATCGGTGATAAAAAAAATTTGGTTCGTACAAAATATTTGAAAACTTAATAGAAGATTCTACAGAAGTATTTTTTAATGTAATTTAAAAATTATTAAAATCCATAGGCACAATTTTTTTTTTATAAGCGTTTGAACAGCGAATATTGACATAAAATTACATGTATAATATAATATTATGTATACCGACAAATTATATCGGTTTTTTATAAAATGCTCTAACTCAAAAACGAAAAACCGCAACAACTTGAAATTTTCACCAAATCTTTATATTGACGTTTTCTATACTTAGTTAAGTTTTCAAAGTATTTTGACATATTTTGACTTATTGATAGACAGTTTAAATTTTCGATTTTTCTAAATTTTTCGTTTCAAAATAAAATATACTTATTACAATATTTATAAATAACATTGTATTATATTCTAGACAAACATATCATCTCTGTTCAGAATCGTTTTTCGTATACAATGATACCTATCATTGAATTCAAATTTAACAAATCCATTATAATGACCTATTCTATGAAGAGTCGCACTTCACCCCCAAGTGTACAGTAGAGCGAGACCCATCCGGTTCTTTTTTATTTTTATTACTATATTCAATTTTGATCACTAAAAAAATGTATTGATTTACGTATTTAACTTTACATTAAAATGTTTGTTTAAAATTAAACGACTTCTTTGAGAAATATATGTGCAAGTGAATGCAGATAGTTTAAACTATAAAAACATGAAAAGGAAAAAAGTTTCCCAAATAAATTTTATGAAATCATATTATACTACGAAAGATAAATAAATTAATCTTTATGATATTGACTTGATATTTATTAACTCTATTGACATTTATTAAAAAGAAAAAATATATCTAACATAACAAAAAGCATTGATGTATTTTATTTAGAAATGAATGTATTTATACAATATGGTTATATACGTAAATTATGTGAAATTTACAATAATTTAATTAGTAGTTACTTACGTATTTCTTAATTACAAATCATTAAATCCAGGTGAATAAAAACATCATTCTTGGTGTAATCAATCAGCAATACTCTACTTTGATTGTTGGCTCAAGGTTCTTGTTATATCAGTTTTGGAATCATGCCAACATAAAAAAAAGCTAATCAAATCATTAAGAAATATCGGCCAAATTGTAAGTTAAAACTGAAAATCACCAATTTTTTTTTTTTTTTTTTTTTATGTATTAGTAATCATACATACATACATATTATTGTTTTTTATGTATTTACACTAAAACTAAATTCATTATATTCCGGCAAAAAGATTTATATTTGGAATAGTACTAATTTGTATAAAACCATCTTGTGTCATAATAATTTGTATGTTTTGCAATACTTGTATTGTGTAAATATCACCTTATTATATAATCTGTTAAGTTATTCTCTTAACTTATGTTTCATGGATTTCTTAATAAATGGCATGCAATTATTACTATAGTCAAACACAATGTAATTTTAACATATCCATATTTCCGTAAACCATTCTTTATCTATCAATTACAACATCATATTATTTGATAGCTGGTATTCCGTATTATTTAAACTATCCAGTTTATTTACTGCCGTTCTTAGAGTATTATTTTCTTTGAAATTTTCTTTCTTCATATGCTATCGAATTTATCTCGTTCCACAACGCCACCACTGACCTTGTTTTCATGAATATACAATTAAACTCTCCTTCTATCCCTCAGAAACTTCGTGAAATGAGTCTACATCAAAATATATCTATACATATAACACTAACTCATTTTTTTATCTATACGAAGTATTTGATACACCATATTGTATAATCATATAAAATACGCACACTCACACACACACACACACACACACACACACACACACACACACACACAAATGTTAAATAGAACAATTTAATTTTTTTCTTAGCGGCGCCAAATATCCTGTCAGAAAAACATTCTTCCGTTTTATTGATCATTGACATGTTTTCAAAGGGTTTATATAATATAAATATGATATACAACTTCAATATACGATAGTTCAATAACAAAATATTATAATTTTGATTTATATAGTTATTTTGAACTTTGTAAACATGTAAATAATTAAATGCATAATTTATAATTATAAACTAGGTTAAATATAAATGAAAACTATACATCTCAATGTTATTTAAACTATGTATATACATTTATTGATTTTAAAATGTTGTAATAATTTATACATTTTAATACGACTAAATATATATATTTATTCATTTATTCGACAAATATCGTTAAAAACAACGTGAACACTACTTATAGGCCATGTAAATAAAATAAAAATTTATATCACAAAAAATTTAAACAAGTAAAAATTATTTAATTATAGATATGATAGAGATATTCGATAAGATAAGAATGTGTATTTTTTTATAACTATCATCATTGTTGTATTCCTTTTTCTTATATTAATAATTTAATTTTAAATAATGTATTAACATTTATGTAAAATAAATAATATTGCGTCGAAGTCGAATAATTGACCAATCTGATAACGTCAGAATTACTTCATTATTTTTGGTAACCAGATGATATTTTTTCTCATCTTGATAATGCTTACTTCCCATAACCGAATTTTGATATCGCCGTTCCATTTATCCGGACTATAGAAAACCTCACTAAACACTTACAAATCGTTTCTTTTGATAGAAGAAAAATAGAAACGTACCACAGTACTTACTAAAAGTTCTCCAAAATACAAATAGCAAGAAAACTAATGTATTGTGTTTTCAAATCTAATTTGTTTCTCGTCGTAAACATTATTTCTGTATTTGAGAGTTGAAATTATGGACAATTTTAAGCGTTACAGAATTGTATTTTTACAAACTATACAAATTAACAAAATTAACCCTCTTTTTCCATTAACCAACTTTATGGATTATAAAGTAATTTGATTAGTTCAAATGTTCATTAAGTCATAAATATTACGGTAGAGCCGTTCTCTTTTAATTAAAATTGTTCACCTTCCCTGAAAAGGCAATGTGAACAATCGATAGTAAATTTCCATATAAGCTTA
>JASXSY010002814.1:0-17931 GCA_034509805.1 Sipha maydis
TTTTTGGTTACAAGTAAATCGTTATATTTTATCTCTGCAGTCAGCACATTACACCGTTAGATGTTAATAGTTAGACGATTTTTTTTTTCGATATTTAAAATATTTATTGTTCTTGCGTGGTACACTTATATTCTACCCGTTAATACGCTACTGAATGTAATTAATAGTGTGGCGATTACAATTTTGAACTTTGTAATTTTCTTAAGGGCGGCATATTTTAATTTGTCCCGGGGCCGCAACATAGCTCAACGCGGCACTGGTCCCGTTCATAATCAATCCGAACGTTTTTTCAATGTTGTTACCGCTTAATTGTTTCGAAGATGAATACATGGGCTGTGTTTAAATTTGATCGTGTACTAACGCGCGCGAAAACGATGTTTTAGCAAAATATACCGATGACCATCTAAAGCTCGAACGGTTTAATCGATAATCGGAATATGCGTTGTAACACTGAACGCTATCCGGAACGCGCTTTCCTTCCGTTATTTTCGTTAATGTAGCAATAGTTCGTTTTGAAAACCGTTGGACGATGGTTTTCGTGTTGGAAATGACTTACGCCGGAGGGGATGAACCGCTGAACGGTTTCTTTCCCACGGCAACACGCTATAACTCGACGGTTTTCGAACTGGGTTCCTCGGCACTCCGATGCGCCACGATCCGCGAAGTAAAAAAATTAAACAATGGCCTTAAATAAATATTTGTGTATGAAAAAAATTGCCTTAAACAGTGTTGATTGTCACTGATTCATGTGCTGCGAAAATATTGTGTGAAGAGCACAGTGTGTCGTGTTTAAAAAACGGTTTGGAAAATACGTGTATTAAATAAATAAACACCTTAATCAATATATACAAGTAATTTATATAAATATATAAATTACTTGCATTACAAGTTGACGTTTGTGCGATAAATAACCGATAGTGTAGAGTTGTTGGAGTCCCTAGGATGAATGTGTCCGTAAGCGATTAGACAACTAAATGTACCATCAACCGTGATTTTTTTCAGGGCAATGCATTCTTGTTGTTAAAAAAAATATGAATTCTAAATGATTTGATAAAACACCGTGCGAAAAATCCGAAACAATCGAAATGTAAAACGGATGAAAAGTGCGTACAAAGAGGACGAGTGGAGATTCGATTAAAAGCAAACGAGATAAAAAATAATAATAATATAATAATAAGTCGCACGTGCAGCGGCTCAAGCTTACTTACGTTCGACTACAGGGAGAATAAAATCCGGTGCGGTCGAAAGCATCGACTGAGAGGTAAAAAACAATAAATTAGCAATGCTCGTACACACCGTACGTATGCTGGTGCTTGGAAAGGACGAAAATATTTTTTAAGCGCATCAAGTTTGAAAATGCGTACAGTGATATTTATCTCAAGACGAGATGTACAATAACAATATCACGTTGAATTCTATTAAAAAAAAAAAATAGTAATAATAATAATAATAATAAATGACCATAACATGTGTCAACCAACTCAATCGTTACGAATACATCTATGTAGGTACCTTGAGTTACTAGCCGCAATATAGATGGACAATGTTTATCAAAAATATTTAGTAAATATTATATATTCATCATATATTTAATATAATATTTTAAAAATTACCTATTTTAATTTGATTGTAACTACCGATTAAATCAATAATTAATTATAATGAAAATGAGATAGTAATCACCATTAATAAAATTGTACATTTCTATAACATTGGTGAATTAGTTTTATATATTCGCATGGTTATTACACTTCGTATTTATTCGTCGAACCTTTACAAACATTAACGGGATTTCACAGTTAATCTAAATATATTTGTTTATCATCTTAAAAATATAAACATTAAAATTTTTTTAAAAAATCTAAACTACGTAAGCTAACATGGCATAAGTTGTTTATCAAATAAATATATTATCATTTTAGAATGGTTACTTTTTCAATCTATTATAAAATATTTTTCTACTTAGATATAAGTGGTTTTATTTTTGTAATTTATTCGTTTAACCGTACCGCTAACTGTTATTGTTAAAAACATTCATTAAAAAAACTAAAATAAATGCGAAAAAATGATTAAACACAATTATTACAAGAAAAAAAAATCAAAGCGTCCGGATCACTTAAAAATATGAATTATCCAACTAAATAAAATTTAATTTGAAACCATGCTGTGCCAAAAAAAAAAAAAAAAAAATGAAATTATATTGCATAAATTATCCTAAAATATACTAAAAAGTAAATTTGATAAATATTGCCCAAATTTTCAATTAATAATCATCTACAGGTACCTGATTAATAATTTTAACCAAATGCAAATACATATTATAGATTATATCTCATTGAAAAATCTGTATTATAAAATAAACATAAAATATATTGATTAAAAATAGAAATGAAACTGAAGCTTTCAAAAGAATTAAACTTTATTTGATTCGTTAAATATTATTTCATAACGTTATTCGATTTATCACTTTCGTATTTCACGAAACATTTGCATACTCGGTTGTCTGATTGGTAACTAAAACATTATAATTAACTTTTTTCTAAGAAGTCTTTTCGAATTTGTGTTTATAACAAAATTTATTTGAAAATTAACTTTATAACCAATGATTTATAAACGCACAATAAAACACATTCAACGTCAACTAATAGTCTAATAAATATAACAGGTTACAGGCATTACCTAATATAATGTGATAACCGCAGTTTTTATTATTATTTAAAATGTTTAATAATACGATAATTACCTTCACACCGTACGGTTTTTTACGTATAAACTTGTAAGGAAGTAATTACTGTAATAAAAATAAACAAATCATTTTTGTATCACGATTCTTATAATAATAATTTCGATTGATTATGTTTTTTTCTGTATACTTTGGTTCTGTCATTATAGTGTAACAAGTACAACTAAATTACGACGAAAGCGCTGCGTCGACTACATGATAACTTAAGCATAATTATCTATTTCTAAAAAAAAATCAAAAATTAATAATTAGTTGTACTAATATTCAAGTAAACACGTCTTTAATATGGGGCGTCACCGTTTTCGGCCAAAATGTACCCTACTCTTTTCGGCCACTGTCACTTTTCGGCCAAAACTTACCGTTTACTTTTCGGCCACTGTTCCTTTTCGGCCAGCACAGTTTTCTATAAAATTTACAATTATAACTACTTATGAGTTGTGATTGTATCCAAAAATGTGATTTAAAAAAAAAATTATTACCTAATACTTTGTGAAAAAATAATATAATAAAATAATTGGTAATACAATAAATTGTTATAATACATCAGTCCAATTTTGTATTGGCTTTTGAAAACTTATAATTTTCAAAAATTAATAAACACTTTCCCCGGTTACTTTCAATGAATTCAGCCATTATAAATTATTTTTATGTTTTTTAAATTTAAATTTTAAAAATGTCTATCACGACTCGGTAGGTACTAAAAAGTATAGGTACGTATGCTAGAACACTTTTGTACTGAGTGTTTATATAACTGTTTCATACAATGTGTGTGTGTGTGTCTGTGGCTGTGTGTCGTGTTAAATTAATGTCCACGATAACATATAATTGGTTTTTCATAATATAATATATTAGATAAGATAGAAACGATAAGGTACAACATGGTACAACGCTGGTTTATCTTTACTTCCAAAAAACCAACTATAAACGAAATTAAACTTACATTGAAGAGTGAGGACTACATAAATAGTAAAATTTGTCAAACAAAAATTAATTTTTAATTTAACAAATGTAATCATATGTTCAGTTGTTAAAATTGTAAATTTTAAAGAAAATTATACTGGCCGAAAAAGAACAGTGGCCGAAAAGTAAACGGTAAGTTTTGGCCGAAAAGTGACACTGGCCGAAAAGGGAAGGGTACGTTTTGGCCGAATAGGGGGCCGCCCTTAATATGTAATATATTATATTACTAGAGTAGGTAACAGATATCTCGATCATTTTAAAAATAAAATAATTGGTATTGTAAATATAAAAGAATATTATTGTAATCGTATAATGAAATATTAAAACATAATAATTTTAGTTATTATGTTTTAATAAAATATATACCATTTATAATATTAATTATGAATTTATAATATTATACCATAAATATATATACATATATATAAATGATAAAATGTATATTATACTTGGTTCCATATTATTTTTAAAAGTAATTAATTTTATTTTTGAAAAAATCCATAAACAGAGACGTTTCTTCATACAATAATCTACTTTAGTTTTCGTTTGAATAGTATTTTTTCCTAACAAGTTGTTATATTCATCAATCGGATGATTATTTTATTTTTATTTTTTGTATCGCCGTCATTAAGTAACATTCAAAAATCACCCTACACAGTAAAATCTTAAATAACAGTTTGTGTATTATTTTAATACAACAGTGATTTTTTTTTTTCTTTACCTTTAGTAATCGTTTGATATTGTATTTTTTATGCGAAATCATAAATGTAATTTTCAAAAATTAAAAAAAAATAAACATAGTTCGAACACATTAATATAGTAAAATATCTTTAAGGATTGTCAAAAATAAGTTTGATGTTTTTTTTTTCCTTATAATTTTTAATAGCCGTGGTAAATAAAGATAACCAGTAAAAAGTTAGCCGTAAGTAAAACTCACGAAACCGTATCGAATTTTAAACAAACCTAGTACAACGGAATAAATAAATAAATAAATATATACATTTACGAGTTTATTTAAAGTACTTAACATAGAGATGTTTGTGTGACCGGAAGGCAAACCGAGATTCCTGCAGTTAAAAAAACGCGTTACGATATTTCAGTTATTTTTTTTTTGACGGTAGCGTTAAAGATGAATTATTCTTTTTCTTTTGTTTCGAACCGAAAATGCTAACGTTGGGTATGTCGTTAAAAAACATTTGTTCCAACCGTACATGCCCACGAGATTTTTAGACTAGTTTTTGGAACAGCCACGATTAATAATATTGTACACTTTTTATTCGATGGATTTTCAACGCCACGTTTGTTCAAACGGCTTTCGACTCTCGGATTTAACTTATGTCTTGCCGTAAATCAAAATATGTTTGAAAACGAAATTTTGTGATTGTGTAGTTCCAGGATAAACACTATATCATGGCTATACACCGTTGGTATTTATGTTTATCATCAGTAATATAATGCACAAACAAATATTTATTAATACTTTGTTTGCATTGATTTCGATCGACTATTCTCGTAGCGCCATAACTCGTCTATGAAGTAAAATGTTAGTTTGTGAGTACATTGTATAACTATGTTAATAATAATAACGTTCTTACGATAAAATCACTATCAAATATGTAAATATTACCATATGACTATATTTTAAAAATATATTATATATAATAAATATATAAAATATATTATTATATTTTTAAAATATGACTATATTTTACGATAAATACTATCGCGGTGTTAATATGTTTACCACCGTAAAGATTACATATAAAAAGAAAATAGCGTTTAGAAAAATCCGAAAAGATATTACTCAGGTTACGAATCATGAACAATGGTATTTGTACGTATTCATTTTGAAAACGATAATAAACCTGTAGTTTTTTCGAAAGACGTTGTTCAATCTAAAATGTTACCACGGGAAAAATGTAATAACACAAAATTACCATAACACCACCCGAAGAAGTCTTTACGGAAAATTTGGTGCTATTGTGAGTAATCGCCATTCGGTTATCTCGACTTCCGACGTATTAATATTCCAACAGGTTATATTACGATAATACAAAATACAATTATTGTACACCGTCGTGTACTGTATAGAGTATTTTTATACAAAATACAGTTTATTATTACACGCAATATAATACATAATTATATACTGTGTGGTGTATTATCATGGAGGGTTTATGGCCTCGATCCCCTCCCTAGGAGAAAAATTTATAAATGACTTGCCACGAAGGTACAAAGAAAAATAACATTAACTTATATCATGTGGTTGTAATTAACTAAATAAAATAATGAATTTGGGTAATTCATATTTTTATGTATTTTTTATAATATTATAAAACCACTTATTTTTTGTGAACATTTTAAACCCCCTCAAAAAAAAAAAAAAAAATTGAAAGTACGCCACTTATATACTACATATATATAGTATATAATTTTATATGGAATGTTTTAATGTACGACATGAACCAATATTGTTATAGTAAACATCGCATAATGCGGTTGTGGATTGATCAGCTAAATGGCGAAACAAAAAAAAAACATAGGACAACGGATCGTCAACATCTCGATGAGTTTATCGGTGTATGCGGTGTAAAAGAAACGGACTCTGGAAACGGACGATCGTTTTGTCTCGGAATACCATGCAACATATCGCAAAGTTTTTCACCTGGTGTGAATTGTACGTCAAACTCGAGGTCACCGAATCGCGAATGTCGACAACTTTTGGCGGACGCAGTGACCGAAAACGTGCCGAAAATTTTACAGTGTGAAACCAATGTGCACTGATCGCTGTGCAACACGCGTTCCTTCGCTGGAAATCTGTCGAAAGGACGTGAAAAATGTAAAAAAAAAAAAAACTCCTGAACACGCGGTGTCGTACGACTACACGGTTTTCTACTCGCGTGCCACGTTTAGCATACATAATACGACGTCGAAAACGGCCGAGACGAGCAAACCGTCGCCTGTGTACGGGACGGTTTGAAAGCTGCACACATCGAGTCGAATGCCTCGGGTTCGAAACCCAGCAATGCTGTAGTAAAGGGTATACTGCGGTATACGCGCTTTACACTTTCTGATCGTTACGAATAAATACCGTATGCATTCTGATTATGGTCGTACACTCTGTGTTGAAGTGAAATAAAAAAATTATATACACTCGTATATGTATATAATAATTGGTTAAAGTGATAGTACAATAATATTAATAAAAAAAAAAAAATGTTTCGTTTTTATTTTAATTTGTTTACAATGAGTAATTTGTATATTTACACCAAAACACCTAATGAAGATTGATAACTTATACAGTGTACCCTATGCTAATTTTACTACTACAGCACTGCCGGTACCGTTAAGAGTTTCGCACACGCGTTAATCACGCACCGCTTTTCACTGGAAATCGGTTGTCCGAGTCCGGCGCCGTCGTCCGTCGGGGCTGCGGTTCATGGCGATTCGACACGTGCGCGAACGGGTTACCCGCGCGGCACATGGCTACGTCTCTCGCATCGTTTTTTTGCACTATTTTTATTATTATTACTACTACTACTGTTACTTTGTGTTCCGACCGTCCGGATCGCCGCTAAAATCAACAGTCGCGGCGCCACCGGCAAATCCGTTTCGATCGGAAGAGGCGGCGGCGAAAGTGTTTCGGCGTTTGAAATATAACACCGGTGCGCGCATAACGCTGCGACCACAACGTACGGCAATGAAGACAGGATTCGGACCCGGGTCCTTCGGACGGTTGTTTTCGCGCGGAGACCAGTGCGAGAAACGTGTCCTCGTTCCTCGTGTTATTCGATGGCGACCCCACACACGGGTCGAGGACGATCGCGTGGTTTCGAACGCGCGAGAGAAACGCACAAACCGAACCTGAACGCGTTACTCTTCGCCGCGATGGCGTCGCTTCAACAGCGCTACACGCCTCCCGATGTGCGCCGCGATCCTTCGACCCCTGGCAACCCAAAAGTGATGACCGGTGACTGCCGTGCAGGACGTGCACGCGTGTAGTGTGGATATCGGACGACGGCGAAGACCGAGTGCAAAATATAATGTGCGTGCAACCGTGATCGTCGTGGAAATTCTGTTTGATTAATTCAAACCGACGTATAATTATGATTAAATTATATGCTCGTAGAGCATGCGATATGCTCGTGCGTTTTAAATGTAATTAAAAACAATTAGAACGTACAGTGGACGTATAAGACGTGTAGCGTGCGAGTTAAAATAATATCTTAATAAGAATAGTAGTCGGTTTAATAACTGTTGTGATTCATTGATATTCGTTCGCTGTTAAGCTTTTTCCTCACTCGTTGCACATTTGTTTAAGTCTGTTTACTTGTTAGTTTTAATTTACGAACTCCATATTACTAATGAATATATATATATATATAAATATATATATACTTTTTCTTCATTTCATTTTTTACTATTATTATTAACAACCGTTGTTGCATTCTCTGTATTCGTACGTATTGAACTGCACTTGAGCCTTCGGGGGCGTTTACTTAATAAATAGATACATAAATATTTAAATAAATCTTTTGAACGTTCTTACGGTAACAGTAAGTTAAAAACAATACGTTTTCTGCATCAATGGTCCCAAGCCCTTGTCTTCAAACGAAATATAAAGACCGACGTAATAGGGTAACTAAATTATACATTTTTAAAACTAACCTAAAAAAGAAATACTGAAAAAGTTTTTTTTTGTGCTAAGAATAAAAGGAAAACAATTTTGAGTCAAAAACCGTAAACAGAAACAAATGTATAATGTTACTTCGAAGGAATATATTAATTATAATCAGCTCTACGTATTGATATATATATTTTTTTATTCCTCTACGCGAGTCAATATAAAATTTTTCTTCAAAATAATCGCTTACATTTTTTTTTTTTTTATCTAAGAAAAGTAAGAAATACTCGAGAAACGAAGCATCCAAGATCTATAAATGGGGGAATGCGTTCTGTTTAAAATGTGCCCGGACGCCAGAGTTGGGCAAAAACAAATCAAAATGATAAATAAAAAATAAAAGCATGAATAACTATTAATTTTTTGAATAAAGAATATTTTATTTTAAATAGTTTTAATTGTGAATAAAAAATAAAAATTATTCTGAATAGGTAATTTAATTTGTGAGTAAATTAATTATCTGAATTAATTAATTAAATAAATTTTGAATAATATCTAATTTTCATGTAACAAGATTATGATAAAAATATAACGTTCATAGCAAAGCAAATAATTATAACAACAATAACATAATACGACAAAAATAATAATAGTAAATAATAATTGATTTTAATTTTTGGGTTCCATGCTGCATCTGTTCTGTAATTTTGTGTTGCTGGACCAAAGTTATATAAATCAGAGTAATCTTCTTCAATTTCAACATGTTCTCCACTAGTTGTTATTATAGATTCAGCTGTTACTACTTTTTTATATATCGATAAAAGTATACCACGAGAAGATGACGTATGAATACAATTTAACCACTTATTTCTGAACTCTGGGTGAGAAAAAATGGCAATAGCTGCATTGTCAGCTTCAACTGAATTAAAACTTAAAATATTAGAAAATCTTTTTTCTGTAAACTTTTCTAATTGACTTTCGAATTAATTTACAATTGATCAATTGTTCACTGTTAACAACCATTAATTTTCGTTGCAAGCATAACAGTGTGGGAAAAACCATAGAAAGCTTAAATTATCTACGAATCATTTGAGATAAACACGACTCTGAAAAATCACGAATAACGGAATAATTGAGTAATGGAAACCAAATAATGAATAACTAAATAATGAATAAAAAAATCTAGAATAATTCGTTGAATAATGAATAAAGAATAATTACAAGAATTAAAATGATGAATAAAATGAATCTAGAATAATCGAATGAAAGCTAAATATATAAAGAATAATTATTTATTCGAATAATCAATCGAGTAATATTTTATTCGGCTAATACCCAACTCTGCTGGGTTCTAGGGCAAGAAGTCGAAATTTGGAAGTTTCAATCGGTCGTTCTCGAATATTAGTATACGCACGTAACTCGATACTATAACCGCATCGGGTAGGCACGCGAGTCTACGAATATAAGGAGGTACAGTTGTTTAAGTAATCCTAGAATTACACTCTAGTCGCAATTTCCCCAAAAATAAGTCCACTAACGGCAGTTTAGTGACTCGCTAGTACCGATTGTACGTATAATGTGTACAAATGCAAGTATTGCGCATAACAATAATGTCTAAGTTGCAGGGATTATTCGAATGACGTAAATTAAATGCGTGTGCGTACGTCGTAATAGTAAACATTACTGCGTTGGCTACAAAACTTGAGGAATCTCGTGAATTTATATAATAATTTATTAACGCACACGATTCAGCTAATTTAATGTTTGTGCGTGCGGGTGTGTACACGATTTCACTAAATTCTTGTTAACATGTACAAATGACAACATTTTGCACATCGCATGGATTTGAATCATTTACTAATCTATTCGTGTACTAAAAATGCGTATCGTTAAGCAGCTAAGCACAGATTTATGAAGCACACCCAATAACTATTATATTATATATAATGTAGATTAGTGTTTTTTTGGTCATTTTATCAATTCATTTTAATTTTTAAATTTTATTTAAAAAAAAAAAAATTGTATTATAAATAGTCGAAATTTGTTTTGATATCTATGACCATTTGTAATGATAAATATTGCAATAGATCATCTGGAAGATTTATACTCATTATACGTACTAATTGTTGTTGCAATGCGTTCTGTATTATGCAATGTCATCTTTTTTACTTCATTATAAAATATTGGGCATAGTTTTACTTCCGTGTCAGACTGTGTTTCTAATAATACAGTCAGTGCTACATAAATAAGGGAATGAGAGCATTACAATTGGCCATTATATGTTCGATGAAAACGAGTTTAGAAAAAATTATATAATTCACAACTATACACTTGTATACATTTTAATAATTATTAAATTTATTTAAGCTATATATAGGTTAGTTCTTTAGCACAAATATATAGTGGTTCTGCACAGTCTTTAACAGTATAATCGTCTAAAACGTAGTTGTACAACGAAAAATCACATTGTCAGAATATATTTTAATAAATTGACAAAATCAACTTAATTTTCATTATAAATGTACATACAATAAATGGTAAACCGAAAAACTATTTTAACGATTTCTCAAGTTGGTTTATTTCTCTTGTGAAAACTTCTCTTAAAAATGTTTTGCATTATATTTAACATTAATTTTAACATAAATTGTATAAATCTGTTAAGTTATTCAAACTTAAAAATATTATTACCTTTCACGATCACATTTGTTCGAAATGAAATGTACAACCTTTCATATAGCAATGATAATATTTATACAATTATACACATAGGCGCAACTAAAGTTAATTTTTTGGGGGGGCTATAAGTTAAAAGACAACACAGGCCCGTGGGGGCTATGCCCCCACACCCCCACTAATTACTAATTTAGATACAGAAAAAATGTATCAATACTCAATATTATAGGTTGCGTTTAAATTTTAGCAAGGCTAGCCCTCATAATCCCTCTCTCCCCCTCCCCCAGAAAACCACAGTAGTTCACAATAATAATACTTATATACAAATTCAACTTTATAATTTTAATTTTATTTTAATACAAATTTTCTGTCTTTAGTATTACAGTATACTTCTAAAATATCTTCAGTATTTATTGAGTTAACAACATCTCTTTCGATGTTCAGAGTAGCCAAATTTGTAAAACGGTGTTGTAGCATACTGGTTCGTAACCAATTTTTGATACACCTCATAGAAGAAAACGATCTTTCGCATGTGGCTGAGCTTATAGGAATAATTATTGCTACTTGTAACAACTTATACACATTGGGATAAACATGATTTTCGATCACTTTACTAATATCATTGATATCAAAATCAGGTTTGATAGTTTTCATGCAGTTACTTGCTAAAACTATAATAGTAATATATCATGACGGACGTCGGACACAATTATAATAATAATACCTTAGGGTAACCTTAAGATAATAGTACCTTCCGCCTTCGGGTTATTTAGAAGTTTAGAACATAACATAGATAACAAAAACGAAAATACTAAACCATGTGGAAAACCCACTGTTATTCACTGAATTACACTGAATAACAAGGATTTTTCAAACTTGATAATTATTTCGTTTAAATAATATTAAGATTATAGATATAGATGATAAGATATTATTACAAAATTCTGAGATTCGATATTTTTCATCTGGGAGGGCTGTGGAAATATTTAGGGGAGCTAAGCCCCCCCAAGCCCCCCCTAGTTGCGCCTATGATTATACAACTAGTTTGAAATTTACATGAAGTGTCTTCACGTTAAACATGCATGCTCATTTAAAGAATTATAGAATCCATTTTCGAACCCGTGCATTATGTATAATCGCTGAAAATATCTAGGCCAATAAACAAATGTATCAGTAACAATTATTTTTATTTTTTTGTTAGTCGCAGTTATTGGTACAAACAATTTTTTTGTTTGGAGTATGGATAAATCGCTGGTTTTTAAACATAAAGCTGTCATGGAGTTGCAAACTCATCAGCCAATCGATCATTATCGACTGTACACATCTTTGAAAGCTTAAAATATGTCACTGACTAAACGCATATAACACTGTAGTATGTGTATGACGTAGAACATTTTTGTTGCGATCCTAATTATTATACTGTTTGTTCGCTGTCATTTTTCTAAAGGAAACTGTATTGCATGGCACGTAGAGTATTACATTGATATAACAGCGATTATCTTAAATCGTCTGAACCCGTCCGATAAATTGTATGGTAAACGGAGTAATATCGGTGATACGCACAACGATATATAGTACGAAAATCGCCTAAACATTAGTTAACATCCGCCATTTCGAGCCACGTTAAACGTATGGTACGGTAACGCTGCTTTTAAAATCGTACGCAATCGTGCATGGTATCAGTTTTACGCGCAACTCGACAACTCTTAGCCAGATCATCGAGTCCGATCACTACTGATCATTCGTGTTGTAGGTGCAATTTTGGTTTTCGACTCTGAGGACTGAAAAAATATTTAACGAAACGGACTCTCATCCCAGTCTTATACACTCTATAAAGACAGTTAAATATGACGCATGTCGTACTCGAATAAAGTCAATTTCAAGGCCGGGGAGGATCGATTTTTAGAAAAAAAAAAACCCCGGTTATAAACGAGTTTGTTCGAAAATATTATTCGCAAAACGATAACCGCACATTCACCATTTAATTAATGGTGAGTTTAACACTTATCATAACATGAATTTTTCGAGCGGCTGATTTTAATATTGCGCCTATAGTATCTCTCTCGCTCCCCTCGCCATTTACTCCTAAGACACTTCGTGGTCCGTCACGCGTACACGCGTTTTATTTTTTATAAATTAAGTGTTTTTAGCGCGATTATTTTCTCTCATAAATCCGCGAGCCCTCGCGTTGCAATACTTAATGCAAAGAAAAAAAAAATTTTTTTACCTCCGTGTTCTTACAAGGTTTTATGATCTGTTAACGGTGCCGTACACTCGGTATTACGAACGTCACAACAGTTGTGCATAAACGATGTGCCTAATTGTATTATCGATCGATCATCGATTGACAGTACTGACTTGCAAATTACAATTGTCGTTTGAACCGTTCGAGTAGAGTGCTAAGGGGAAAAACTGGCTCAAGTCAGCCTGGTGACCGAGAGAGTCGCGCATCACTGTTCCGTAACGCGTCCGGTCTGCAGCTTTCCCCGTTGACGGGGCGCGACAATCGAAATGTTTATTTTTTCTCTTCCCCCCCCCCCTCCACCAACGGGAACCGAAACCAGACCAGGTGCAGCATCACGAAACGTTATGCAGTCGCGCACCACCTATGCACGCAGGCAATGTGATTTATATAAACGTTCCCGCCGTTCGAGTTACTATTAACAGGTCTGGTTCACACAGGCAACGGACACGGCGCGTACACGTTTTCCACCGATCCGCTTTCATTGTTAACACACGTTTTCTTCGAGTATTATATTGTTGTTATTTTTCATCCTCGAGCGACAAGTGCCGTGGCCGTCTGCGTACACGTGTACGCTCTTGTGCGGCGAGCAATACGAATCGCACCCGGCAGCGGGACCGACGACGACGGCGAAGAGAAGACCGGCGAGGACCGCGACCGCGTACAATAACGATAATATTAATAATAACGATATTGCTCCGTTCGCGGACGAGCGACAATAGCAGATCGGTAGTCGGCGTGGGCACGCCGTGCGTGTAGGTACCCGCAGCGAAATACCGCGGTCGCTCCCGTCGTCGCAACCGCACGCACCGGGAATCGGGCGTAGTACCCCCCGTTCGCGGTGTTGAGAAATGTACCGTGTCGGTCAATATCGCGCTCCGGAGCCCGATCCCCGCCGCACCACGTGTAAAATATTGTTCGGGTAATATATTTCGAGTTTTCGCCTGACAGGTTTTTGATGACTTCATTACCGCGCGTTTCGTTTTACGTTTTTTTTTCCTCTCTCCGCATACTCGCGCGCGCGCGCACGTATATATATAATATTTATTTTTCCGTTTGTTTTTTAACCAATGCGAACGGACTACCGCGCGCGGACTGCAGTAGGTAAAATAAATACAGTCTACACACTCACACGTTTATATTGTTATTGGGCATACAGGGTGTGGACTCTATTGAGACCGAGATCGCTGCTCGCATCACCGTGGTATTATTGTCGTTACACGATCACGACGTATACCGTTTCGTTCGTAGCCAGCGCGTTACGTACACCACGCGTGTGCAGTAGGTGCATCGTCATCCGATACGCCGTGTAACGTAATGTAACGGCACGGCGGGCACGACGTTTAAACGAGACTTTGCGCCCGCGGAGGAGGATTGCGGTTGCACGAAAACAACATCATCATCCGAGACCGATTGCGAGTTACGGGACCGTCCGGAATCGACGTGAGAAATGTCCGCGATGTACGCATCAGTTTCCAAATACGTCCGGACTTTTCGACATCGTTCCGCGGACAACGGTATTCCGTTTTTTCGATAAATCATTGCGAGACGAGTACTATGTGCGCTCGGACGAAATCATCGGTACGGTGAACTCCGTTTGCGTCGACCCTGTTCGCTCGCTCCAGATCGTTGTGCGCTGCAAACCAACGGATAACGGTCAATGGGTTTCACACGTTAACGTTCGACCAGCTCGGAATGTAACTGTCACGAAATCGATTCACAACGCGCGGACATCACGAGCATCTCCGTGCGGATTAAATCACGAGAAACGTCCGCCAGATTTCTAATTATACTTCGTGACGTGGATTACGCGCCGGACCGACCAACGTTTACAGATACTCGAACGGGACGATGCGCGAAAACGGCGTCCCCGTATCTCAGTTGTAATTGTTTACGTGGGTATCGAGAAAGGGACTCGGAACGAAGGCAGCGAAAGTCCGACGGAGACCCGTTAAAGCCGATGCGGATAAGTGACCGGATCTAAACCGCAACTAAATCGTTGTGCGAAGATCGTTTGTTTTGTTCGCCTGCAGTACAGTGAGGTCCGGGGACTCCGATGAACGGGACGTGGCAGCTTCGCGAACGTTTCGCTCAGGTCGCCGACCGATCATTCGATCAGAGCTTTACATAAAATATTTGAGTGCGCACGTCGGAATCGTTTCACCGATGAAAGTTTAATACGTGCGTCGCCTAACCGGTAACATCGTCTTTCGTGTGTCCGCGCGTTTAGCGAACGTCGGAAATCAATATCGTTCGAAGCTGGGTGCTCCTCTGCGCGATCGGTCGTCATCGCCACGTCATCATCACCGCCGGCGATTCCCGGTGTTCGATATATCAAAACATCGTGTACGCGCGGAGAAAAATATCAGAAAAAAAACCCCAAACAAAATGTCGGTACCGCGGCAACGGTGCGGGTGGATCGTGAGGGTTCGGACGACGTTTGTACGACGCGCACATGTAAATATATCGTTGTAGCCGCGGTCGTCCGAAACGACATCATAAATAATATCGTTCGAAACGGATTCGAAATGTTGTTTCGAACGAAACCGATCGCCCGAAACTATTTATTTTGAAAAGCCCGTACGCGCACGTACGCGCGAGACCGCTGCCGGTGCCCGTGCGCGCACGGCATAACGGACGCTTCTCGTAGACGTTGCATCCGATCGAATTAAAACCGCACCGTCCTACGACCGCGGCAGGTAGTGCGGGTATAATTGGTTTTCCTGCTTGGACGACGTTATTACTGCCGGGTATTCCAGTACGTACCGTGTTTGTACACGTATTTGTGTGCGCGCGTGCGTGTAGAAACAAAAGAAGGGACCCGCGGTTTTGCATTTAAATTGAACTGTAAACACCCGTTGAAGGCAATAAATATCTCGAGAAATAATAACAATAATAATAATAATAATAATATGTACGTTTTAATATTCCCCGCCGCCACCGCGACCGCGGCGAACAACACGTGTGCGTGTGCGTGCGCGCGTTTATTGTAAAACACGTCCGAACTCTAAATATCAAAACCAACACGCGTTAAGCGCACCTATTATTATTATTATTATTATTATTATTATTATTATTATTATTACACGTGTGCGCGTCCCACATCATTACATACGTTATGTACACACCGTGTAAACAGCGAAGCTCCAAAACACCAGAAATGTCGATTTGAACCACGGCCCACGAAGAACTGCGTATCGACGATCACCATTTCACTTCGATGCTTTTTAAATGCGGATGGACGATTTTTCTTACGGAGTACTTAACATCTTAAAAATATGAAAGGAATAAAAAATAAACGAATACTGTTCACTCGTTTAATACGACCCTTATAATCTATTATATAATCAATGGTCCTACCTTACGTAGGTAAATAAAGTATACTATTAAAGTCTCATCGTTAAAATATATTTTGGTAGTGAACTTTATATATGCTTGATAAACATTAATGTATTTTAACATTGTTTTTTGTTTACTTTTTTATTTTGCGAGCTACTCCAAAATTGATTTTGGGCTGCTCGAGAACTGCAGTACCCCAATAGTCGGCACTCATGTTCGCAGGTTTTCATTAATAATATTATCAACACTAATTAATTCTTATCACGTTCATCCACTTTGACGGGTACGCATACGCAGCACGGCAAGCGTAAAATACTTTTACATTTTCGATTTATTTGCAAATAATATAACTGAACTGAAGTTAAGATGTATCATACTTCAATATACAAACAAATTATGTAAAATTGGTATCATGGAAATCGAAGGAATATTTACTTCATTGGAGCTTAATGGATTACTACCCTATGAAAAATTCCTGCGTACGTCTACGCGAGTGTGGTCCAAAATTATTTAAAGATTATTGCGTAATGTGCTATCTATATAAATATAACACTCCTAGTTTAACTAACAATAGTTATAGGCGCTGACTTTTAGATTTTAGCACGAGGTTAGATAAAAGCTTAATACAGATAGATAGTTTGGCGTCTTGTACACAAAAGCGAAATATTATTCTCACGTTTTACCTTCGTTATAACTGAAGTACAAGGACGATGCCCCTCTTAAAATCGAAGTACGAGGACAAATGTCACCGTTTCCCCTGTGAAGTTGGCGCCTATGATAGTATCTCGGTTCTAATTCATTCATATGTGTCTGTAAAGCCCCTAGATCAATCTAGCAGAGCTTTAGGACTCCGTGAAACAAAGTTTGAGAACCGTTGTATCGTGATATTATACACGCAAGCGTGTGAAATGATTTTCTTTTTTAATTTCGGTTTATTTCCAAAACGTTTCTATCCTGCGTGGTTGCAGCGGCGGCGGCGGCGCATCCAATAAAACTCCGTCGTTACATGATAGAAGCATAGGCTCGTACACATATAATATGGTAATATAAGCCGTATAATAAATACAGACCCGGGAGTGAGGGGGTGAGCAAACTTCTTAGATCATCCAACACAATCCGCGGTCATTGTGTGTAGTCCAGAGGTGTCGGTTCGTCCGATTGGAGTGGTTTTCGGATTCGGTTTTTAGCGTTTTACAACACTGCGGTACGCTGCATCAATATGTACTCGTATAGTATACGCGTGCGCGTACCACTTCGAGTCGTTTGTAATAATATAATAATTGTTTTATTGCGCCCGACGACCAGCTTAACGTCACTTATTCCAGCACTGCTGCAGCTGATGCGCAACGCACG